>CALNHX010004480.1:0-126766 GCA_940337035.1 Agriotes lineatus | reverse complement strand
AGGTACTGAAAGTAAAGCTATTGGTCTATAGTTTTTGCAATCATATTTACTGCCATCCTTTGGCACTGGACAAACTTTAGTAATTTTCCAGCAACTCGGGAACTGAGATGTCCGCAGAATACAGTTGAATATGACCATAAGTGGATAAACAAAGTATTCGGAGCATGCTTTATAAATATAAGCAGGTATTCCATCAGGACCCACTGAATGTTTTGGAGCTAGTGCCTTTAAACCTTCCTTAACATCAATCTCAGTAATAAATCGAATATTTAATATTTCGCGTTGCAAGGATGGTTCAAGATCAAAATCTATGTTATAATTGGATGGAGTGTTTAGAAAAACTGAGCTGAAATGACTAGCAAAAGCATTAACTATATCATTAGTAGTTTCAAGCGACCTATTATCATAAGTCATAATATTATCTAGCGCATTAGATCTTTTGACCGATTTCAAGAAGGACCAGAATAATTTGGGGTCTCCCTGCAAATTATTTTCTATGTTATTTACATAATCGCGATAAGCATCTCCGACTTTAACTTTTATTTTGCTTCTTAAATAATTGAAATTTTGGCGGGTAAAAATATTTTCCTGCTTTTTGAGCTGTTTTCTGTATTTATCCTTTCGTCTTAAAAGTTTTTTAATTTCAACAGTAAACCAAGGAGGACAATTGTTTTTCTTAAATGAAGATCTAGGCACACATCTATCTAAGACAGCGTAAAGTTTATTATAAAAAATTTTAACTATACCTTCAACATCAGCAGTTCCACCAAAATTCCAGTCTATGTTACGTATTTCATTATGCAATTGAAGAAAATTTGCTCTTTTAAAATTGAAGTTATATTGAGCATTAGAGAAACTTACGGGCTGAAGATTCCGATTCATTTTTACATATTCAATTTTACACAACAAAGCAGGATGGTGAGCATCCTCACTAACAAGTGGTAAAATATACCTCTCTACCAGCACCGTCCGTCTAGCCACAACCAGATCAAGTATTCTGTTATTTACGTTTAGTATTCCATTAAATTGGATCAGATTATGAAGATCCATGAATTGCTCCTGTTCCACCAATAATTTAGGAGTAACGCTGTACAAATTGAAATCCCCAAAAATATAAATATATTTTTCTGAAAATAAGAAATTTGAATCAAATAAATCAAAAAATACCCTGTAACAATCGTCGCTATCGCTAGGAGAAAAATAAACACAACATAAATAAAACGAGATATCACCCACCCACATTTTTATCCAGACATCTTCACCATTAGCCGTTTCAAAACTTGAAACCCTGACACATTTGTACTTGCGTTTAACTGCTAACAAGACTCCACCCCCTTTTGTTTTATTTCTTTCAAAGTTTCTATCTTTTCTAAATGTAATAAAATCATCAGTAAATAATTCGCTATTATTAATATTTGAGCTGAGTCCTGTTTCAGTCAAAGCAATCACATCGTATTCTGAAAAAGTCGACACCAAATTAAGCTTGAATACGTTACATTTCGTAACTAAACCTCTAACGTTTTGATAATAAATATTTAAATTATTTGTTTTATTATTAATGGACATCTGTAAAATCAGCGCTGGAATTAATAGCATATACTCGACTATTTTCAGTTTTTCTCATCAGAAGTTTACCGTTCTTAATCCACAAAAATTTTATACCGTGCGATTTCTTATATTCGCGGCACTTAGCAAATAACACTCTGTTGGCTGGCGATAAAGATTCGTTAACATAAATCGGTTTACCTGGGGAACATGTGGGGTCCATATCTTTAGTAGAAAACGTACGTTTGATTTTTCGTGCTTTTATCATTTCATCTTTGTGTTGCCTACTTATAAATTTGACAATAATGCCACGTGGTTCTTGCGGATTTCTTGTGTCGGCTTTTAATCTATGACAGGCATCTATCATAGTCGATTCAATGTTGAAATTCAGAGCTCGTCCAACTGAGATTACTGTTGATATTACGTTTTCGTTTTTTGGTTCGGGGACACCTTGGATTTCAATACAGTTTATTCGGCTATACTGCTCCAGTTTTTCAACTTTAACCTTCAGATTTTCATTTTCTTTTTTTAACGTGACATTCTCACTGTTTAGCCTATCCATTTTGCTGAGACACTCCTCAAACTGCTTATCTTTTTCAGCAATGGATTTTTTGAGGTCATCAAACTGGTCATTATAGTAGTCAAGGGATTTTTGGAAATTACTCAACTTATCTGATAGTATCTTGTTCTCTTCTTTTACCGCTTGTTTAACTGCTGACGTTATGGCCGCCAAAAGTGCGAGATCAATACCAGGAGCTGGTACGGACTTTTGGATGTCACCAACATTTTTATTTTTACATGACTGGCAACGCCATGTGGTTTTAGCGTGGCGATAACTTACTTCACGAACACCAGCACATAGGTAATGGTAATTTCCTTCACATTCCTTGCAATTTGCATAATCTGATTCGGGTGGCAGATTTTCTGAACATTTTACGCACAAAGACATACTGATTATTTGTTTAATCTAACCACAGAGAAACACACTCGCACGTCTGCACTGCTTAGCTGCTTCAATTGCAATGAGTTGGATTGCATATTGTTTAGTATGGGAACGGAAAATGACCTTAAACTAATGATAAATTTTGATTTGTCGCTAATAAAGATTTTTGAATGTATGTCGCAAATATCCGACATAATAATTTTCATTGCTTGCTTGCTTGCTTGACGCCACTTTGAGAGGGAACCCGTGGGCCGAATTGGCCGATTTTGGTGTCAATCGACTCAGGGTGATGCAAGTAAGCCAGTAGTAGGGTTTTACAATTTTTATAAGTGACTTTTTTTATGTGAAGCTAACCTCAAAATTAACTCGACACACAAAATGGATCACTCTCGTACAAATTGCATTAACTGAATTGTTTCGCGCCCAATATTGGTGCAGAACGCTAGTGAACATAATAATTTAATTGCAAATCACACATGTAGGGTATTAAAAGCAGGAATTTATATAGCGCAATAAATATTACTTACTTCTAAAATCTGCCATTGCAGAGTCACAAGGCCCTTTATAGAGTAGACACAATGAGTAGTATCGAACCAACCTGGGGTGGTTGAATAAATCTTCGATATTTACATTATCGTATTTAGTGTGGTAGTGTCCGTCTTTATATAGAGAAGATCCTGCACACAGGACACTGACCACTGCAGCCAAGAGAACGAACACAAGCTGGCGTAGCATCACGTTAAAATCGATCGGAATTCCACTGGTAGATTTGCCTGCTTGATCGCTTATACAGGGTGTTTCAAAACAAATGCGAAAAACTTAAGGGGCTGATTCCTTGTTCAAAATAAAGGATAGTTTATTATATAAACATTGTGTCAAAAGTCAACCATTAGGGAGATATCGCACTGCAAATATGGCGAAAAAATAATGTTTTTATTTGTTATCTTAAAAACGAAAAGAGGTAGAACAATACAATTTTATGGAATTATTACTATTATAAAAACACACTTTTTGCATATTTCTCAACTTTTTTAAAAAGAGTAGAGGGGATTAAATTAGACTACCGTTATCATTCTTCTTAACTAAATTTAAGAAAAACTTACGCAATGACATGGAAAAATATCAATTGATAGCCTAGTTTATTAAGAAACTTTTTTGTCTCTTGCAATTTTTTCATAAAACTTACCGTTTCCAAATAAAAAAATAAAACGTAAAGCATTGCATGTCGAGAAAAAGAAATTTATTTTAGAAAAATAATCTAGTTGGCTGTTATCACTTTTTAAGACGTTTCTTATTGTTGTTTTATTTGACATTGCTCACTTAGTTTGAATACAAAATACGACTAATTTAATAAAAAATTTATTATCTGATCGTTTAATTATTCAGTAATAAGAGTGCAGTGCGATATCTCCCTAATGGTTGACCTTTGACCCAATGTTTATATAATAAATTATCCTTTATTTTGAACAAGGAATCAGCCCCTTAAGTTTTTCACATTTGTTTTGAAACACCCTGTACATATACAATAAAAAGCTTGTCTCCAGAATAGATTCATTTTCAAATTATTTATGCCGCTATTATAATTAGAATACATTATGCATCTTTCTAAGTTATGTAAGTGTCGCTAAACAAGTAAAATTAATTCTTCTAAATGTCACTCAAAATTCGAATAAATTTTAGAAGAAGAAACTATAAATGCTGTGATGTAAATTTTGCTGTATTGTTGTCTTATATTTCTTGAAGATTATAGCGGCGTTACAGTTCGGTTAAAATGTTTATTCCTTTTTGTGGTGACTTCTAGGTCTACATATCAGTCAAGTTATTGATACCTACGCCCATTCCCTCCCCTATTAGGGCGATAGAAATGGGGCAAAATGGACATATGTCTAATTATCCCAGAAACTGCGAGTATAATCGAAAACATATTTACAGCCTATTCAATTTTCTTGAAAATCGTACGACACTCATTAATGACCAATAGAAAAATTAGTTCACGAGCCGTATCCAAGACAACAAAAAAATTTCTTGGAAATTTTTTGTAGGTAGACATTACTTCTTTTTAGGGTTTGTGTCGTTACGATTTTCTTACCGAATCTGCATTCGAGCATTAATTCATAACCGGAAATTATTTTTCGTGCATTCAACTACGTCCAATTTGACCTCGCGTCCCGCTCGGGCAAATTAATACGACGTTGTTGGAACGCACTCAAAAAAATTTCCGGAAAGAATTAATGCTCTTATGAGATTATATGTGAAAATAGTTTGCTTCTTTTCTTTCATCGATGAAAAATGGAAAAGTTTTGACTGTTTAAAGATTTTCTTATTCTTCGCGCTATCAGTTACGACCGTTTTTATGCTTGATTTTTGTTAAAAAAGGACCCACAGACGTCGTTCTTTTATGGCAGTTTTGTCTTCACGGGTAAAACTGTATGGGTAAAAACGAACAACGACTTCATCCACACACGAACGGATTGTTTCGTTCAGTTTTTCTGATATCACCAGATGATCAACTGTGATGGATACTACGACCACGTTGGCAGTGGCTATACATGTTTCATGAAGAAAACGTTCAAAATGGGCTAAAGAATGGTTGCTTAAACAAAGATAATTTTCACACGTAAATCTTTTAAACGAATTACGGCTAGAACCAGGAGACTGGTTTAATTCCCTGTGGATGGATGAAGAAACAGATTTAGAGCTACTAACCTTAGTAACACCCTAACGCCGTTAATTAAAAAGCAAGACACACCTATGAGACAAAGTATTTCACCACATGAGCGCCTTACTGCTACGTTAAGATTTTTAGCAACAGGAAGGAGCTATGAGGACTTAAAATTTTCAGTAGCTATATCGCCCCAAGCGCTTGGGCAATTTATACCTACTAGAAACATGCAGTGCTGTATATTCTGTTTTGAAACACAATTATTTCAAGGTAGAACCAATATTTTATTATTTAAAAAATCAAAGTCTTAGCAAAATTTAAAATGTATTCTTAAAATAGGCGAAACAAAATACTTATGTAAAAAATAAATCGGTATAGGATAACATATTCAATTCAAATCAAGCAGATCTGTTTAAAATTCTGTATAATAAAAAGTCGCATTTGTTTGTTGACAAAAGTCTACGTCATCTCGATTGGATAGATCTCCGTAGGCTAATGTGGTATGGTAATTTCTTTTAGATTGTTGATGTTGACTTAGTATTGCATTTTGATGGGATGCATCTCCGGAGGCTAATACAGTTCTATGAGAATTTTGTGCAGACTGTACATGTTGGCTTATTTCATTTATAAAAGGCATTTTTGTACGTCGTAACATTTCCCAGTGCTGCTTCAAAGAGAATGTCGGAAATAAATTTATCCGCCATTAATGCAGCTTCTGGAGACAAATTTCTTAATTTGTGGGCAATACTTTTTCTGAAAACGTCAAAGTTGTCTTCTTTCATATCCAGTCTTGCATTTATCTTATTCAAAGTTTCATCAGTCTTGTTCCTCGCACGTTTTCTTATACCAGCAGGTGTTACCGAAGAACATAATGAATTAGTATTAGAAGCTGGTGATACTGATCGCGATGTGTCAAGAATTTCGGCGGAAGGTGTGTTGTTTCATTCTAAAAAAGTAATAATTGTTATATTTATTTTTTCTACTCCTGCATGTAAATATTCTGTTTTCTTCACAATCCACAGAATGGATAATTAGGCAATTGTAGTTAACTGAACGAATATGATTTCTTTTCCACACACGGGTGGATATGAAATACACCAATCACAAACCACGTTAGTCGTGATTACCCAGGCAACTTTTATTTATTGTTTGTTTTGTTATGGGCACGCCCTGCGGAAATGTGTGGCAAACGTGATTTTGTTGTAAGATATCTTAGTAATTAAAGTTGAATATATTTTTTTTAATTTTCCATTTTTTTCATTGATAGGTCGTAGAAAAAATACACTGTACAACTCGAGTGGCCATATCGCTCTCGGATAATTGAGCACTCCGCCTACGGCGTCGTGCTCAAACTTTATCCTCGTGCGATATGGACATCATATCCACTCTCGTTGTACAAACTACTATTAAACACATTATGACAAATGGTTTAATATATAATAGAAATATTCCCAGCTTAGTGTAACAAAGAGGGTCAGCCAAAACGATGATATCACAGAAAATCATGTAAGATTGAATAACTTATTTTCGATATTCTAATTGGGCGCACTCGGAAATATAACAAAACATACTAAAATATCTTTGACAAATAAACTAAGTCAGCATCGACGGTCTGCAATAAATTGTCATACTGTATTAATTTACAGTCAAAATAAAATACTAAGTCAACATCCGCATTCGACTACAAATTCCCATATAGCACATTAGCATACGGAGATGCATCTCATAAAAACCTGTTCTTATTATCCATATTTTATTTAGTTTCCCGCGACTGAAGAAGAATCGATAACTATATTCAAGACCAAAACTGGAATTTTCCTCATTGTTTGGGAGCTGCAAACACAAAAACGTTATTATAATTAGAATGGCCGACACAGTATCGTATTAATGGCAATTGCTAACGCAAGTTATGAATTCATCATGTGCGACTGAGGCACAAATGATAGAGTGTTTGATTGTGGTATAATAGAAAACACGCTATTATCAGAAACTTACAAATGGTACCCTCCGACTACCGTCCGGATCTAAAACAGATAATAGTAGCGAACCACTACAATATGTATTTATTGGAGACGAGGTTTTTGCGTTGAGAGATAATTTTTTAAAACCGTTTGGACAGAAGGAGTTAAATAGAGAAAGAAGAATATTTAACTATAGACTATCTAGAGCGCAACGAATAATAGAAAATGCATTTGGAATTATTGTTGCAAGATTTAGGATCTTTCATTCCGCAATTAACCAAAAATTAGAAAACATTGATAAAGTCGTTCTGACACACATTCTACACACCTTTCTGATTAAGAAGCGACGGGAAAATTACCCACCTTCAAATTGTTTTTATTTTCAGAAGAACACGAAACAGGTCACACAGAAACCGGTTTAAGTTCAGAACAAGAAACTATAAATTTACAAAGAGGACATAATCGACATGCATCTGAAGAAGCAAAAGTTCGTAATTTATATATGACGTATTTTAATAACTAGGGGTCTGTACTTTGGCAACAAAACTTTGTTTAATGTTTGTATGTGTACTATTTATGTTCCGCTAGATTTCTAATTTTCGTAATTAATAAATATATAAATAAACATTTTTATTTTTACTTACTTGACTGCGAGATGTGTCATCCTCTACATTGTTTACGCTTTCCCTAGGTGTTTCTTGGTCTGCAAGAAATAGTAGCTCTTCGTGATACCGTACGAAGATGACATTTACGCCACAAGCCGAAGGCGCGTGGCGCAAGTCATCTGAGTGAATAATGGCCATAATCGCGAATATAATACGATATTTTATCTACTCCTATGCAATAGGAGCCTTGTGTTCATATTTCAGAATTATGACATTTGTGACAGCTGTTAACTTCAAAAGTCATTTAATAATAAGAATGAATTTTGTGATTGGCTACAACCTATTGAATAATGAAAATAGAATTTTCTGATTGTTTGCAATTTGCAAACTATTGAATAATGAAAATAGAATTTTATGATTGGCTGCAAACCGTGAATTATGAATCATAATTCATGGCCATTGTGCAGTAGGAGTAGATAATAGTATATTATTATATGAGCGATTATGACAGCCATTATTCACGAAGATGACATTTGCGCCACAAGCCGAAGGCGCGTGGTGCAAGTCATCTGAGTGAATAATGGCCATAATCGCGAATATAATACGATATTTTATCTACTCCAATGCAATAGGAGTCTTGTGTTCATATTTCCCAATTATGACATTTGTGACAGCTGTTAACTTCAAAAGTCGTTTAATAATAAGAATGAATTTTGTGATTGGCTACAACCTATTGAGTAATGAAAATATAATTTTCTGATTGGTTGCAACTTGCAAACTATTGAATAATGAAAATAGAATTTTATGATTGGCTGCAAACTGTGAATTATGAATGGTCATTGTACAGTAGAAGTAGATAAAACATCTTACCCCACACCTAAGATTTTAAGCAGAGGTTTTTCATAACACAAGATTTCAACACTTGTTTATTTCTAACCGCAGTTCACATGTCTTCAGAAATACTTTTTACCATAACCTGAAAACACACTAGGGCTAAAAAAGTAATTAAATTGAGCCGGCAAAATTTTCAAGTTTTAACAATTCTGCATAAATATTATTTTTCTTGGAAGTCTTGTCAAGTTTAGTACACGGTCCGGTCTATTGCGCATGCGCTGGGAGTGGAGTATGTTTTATAGTTCGATCAGCCTACGTAAAAATGTTGTAGGTGCCGCTATCGTCTCGTGAGGTTTAAAGCAATGTTGTTGCGCTCTCGGCGGTTCAGGTTAGAGTCCCTGTATATAAAAGAGTTGGGACATGTAGGGTAACTTGTTTTGGATCCACAATCCATGGAGTACCTGATTTTTGCCAATTTTAAACTTTATGCATACTTCTTTTAACTAAAACAAATTAAATATATCTTTGCTACATCACATTGTCCTCCTTGATTTGTGGATCCAATGGCTTAACTCTTAGTACATATAGGAACTCTAGTGCGTGTTAGAGTACCTATATAAGATAAGAGTAAGGCAGACGATGACATTTGGGGTTAAAATTAAAGGTGTGTGTGCGCAGCGCTACCGAAATAATTTTAGATGTAAGAAAAGACAATAACTTAGATTATAAAAAAATGTAAAATAAAATTATGTAATCAAATTTACTTCCATTTTGTACTTTAAGTTATCAAACATAATTTCCGTTAATATTGTCTCATAGCAACCAGATTCGTTTTTGTTTAATAAAGGGGGAGAACAATTGAAAATTAATTACTTGACTGTTGAAATTTGTGCTCCATATTTTTATACAATTTTGATAATAAAAGTGTTTTCCAAGCTATAAAAAGTATACCAGTTTATTGCCCAAGTGCCAGTGTACAAGTAGGTGTATTATCAACAAGTTCCGTAACAAAAAACATCCAAATTCCATAATCTCAAATAACTCCATTTTGCGAATTTCGACTACGGCCAAGAGGAGCATCGGAGTCAAGATATCAGCAGTCTACGGCAGAGTCTAGGTCTACAAGAACGTCTCCAGCAGATTTGGCAGCAAGGGGACCAAGAATAGCGGAAAAAACTCAACGGCGTCGTTTCCAGAGGGGGGATGCAGTCCAACGAATTTTTATAAGGTATTATTTAGCCTAAAAAAATTAGTGTCAGCGTCCGGAAAACGAGGTGCATACGACTTCAAACCTTGTTAAAGAAGAGGAGATCCTTTCCAAGGCTCTAGCTAAGCCGCATTTTAAGTAATTAGCCCGGCGTCAGTAAAATCCGTGGTTTGGCGGAAGTTGAAGCTGTGCAGGGAGCACCAGAAACAATTGCCAAAATTTGGACGGCGTCTGTCTGACGTCACGAGATACGTAACTGCTGGAAACAAAAGTTGTTATTTGTCGCCAAGAGCGAAATTTTGAATAATTACCTTGCTTATTCTCATATTTCACGAGTATTATAACTTTCAAAGCACCGCTGTGTGTGGTAGTCAACCGATTTGTGGACCTTGAGCGACCGCGCGTCTTTTTATGTTATGGCCTGTTTTTTACAAGTTATTAGTTTCAACCTTGTGGCCATAGCTGGGGATCGAATCATTTCGAAAACAAAGTCTCCTCAACGCACAACTTAAAACGACGAGTAATAGTTCGGGTGCTTCGAATTTTTACAGGACACTACTTTTGTAACTGGAGATAAAAAGTCAATAATGTCCTGTTCGGTAGTTTCTGGTGATAATCTCGAAAGATATAGACCAGTTTTCTTAGAAGCAACTGTTAATTTACGGTCGTCATTGATACTCTCCTGTGTTCCAATTATAGGCTGTCTTCTTTTTTGGGTGTTTTACAATAAGTAACCGAGTGTGTTTTTAGGAATCTCCTTTATTGTTTTGATGTTGTCATTACCCCAATTAGGAATGGCAATGTCAGGTCAAGGTGTTGTTATTATTTTTATTTATATGTGCTGGTACCTCAGCTGATATACGAGTACGTTTGTCTACTACAGCCGAGAAATCTGCTTTTGGAATAGAAACACTAGGTGTATTTTTCGAATGTTTTCCCTTGACCATCACATTTAAATCTGTGGATGGCACAGTCGTTATAGCTTGTTCATTATTCTTCATAAAAGGTTTAATAAAATTTAACATATCAATTTGTTGCAGAAGTGAATTAATAGTTACTTGCATAGATTGAATAGCCAATTCGTTTTGTTTGGTTATGTCTTTAAGGTACACAATTTCAGAATTTCGTGCGTTTAATACACTTTTTACAAGGTTTTGTAGTAGCGTTACTGACTGCAATAACGTCATTCGCGGCCATCTTACCGTCTCTCTGTTAAAATTGAATATTTTCTTATTTGGTTGTTCAAATGTAAATGAGTAAGTTAGCACTGAATATTAGTTATCTACTTAAATGTTGATTTTGTCACTATTACATACATCTGTTAAATGGCGTCATAGCACCAATCAGAAAACTCATATTTCGAATTTCGACCAATACCAGAACGATTAAGTGGTAAGTGCAGAGTATACGATTCTCACTATGCACTTATCAGTTTTGAATTGAACTATCCAAATGCAACATCCTTTTTTATGTTGCAGATCATTATTTATTTCAATTAAATACACAATTATGATAATTTATTACTCTTGTACCATTTGACAGTAGTTTCAGTCGATTAATTCCTAGGTGATGCATTTTCTGACCAGGATCGAAAAGTCACTATGCACTTAATATATTACTGTTGATTATTGTAGTTCTCACTTTACTGGTAAGATATTGAATTACAACCTTTACTTTATAAATCCTGTAGTGGCCTATGAAAATTGTTCGTGACAATCTAGATGCTATGCTAATAATTGGTATAATCTGAATAATCTGCAACCCCTTATACCGTTTACATAGTGTTGGGGTGCCGGGTGCACCGAGCCGCTGAGGGTGTGTGCATTTTTATATTTGGCGGATGTACTTGAGGTAGTGGAGCCCGTCTGGCTAGAACACTACGCCCGCTCTCCAGATGGTCACCCAACCAATTACTGACCAAGCAGGCTGGCGCTTAACTTTTACAAGTGGCGTGAGATGTGCAACACCACTCAGTCGTACTGCCAATATACAGGGTAATAATTGATATACAATGTCGAATATAACACTGCACATTTATAATTATTAACGTCATTAGGTAATTTTTTTGCATATCGGCTGTGTGCCGTTCAAGATTTTTCGTAACACAAGTTTATACATTTTAAGAATAATTTATTGAACATAATTTAAAGATTCCGTGATCCTTAACGGCCGGTGGCCGTTATGGTCCTTAACTTAAGGTGGGATTTCGTTGCGACATCCAGCAGTGACGGCCACCCGTTAGGTTGGAATAATTTACTTAAAACATCTGGCGTCTGCGTTTTGGCAGTCGTTTCTGAAGTTGTGAAATAAAAAGTGAATATAAAAATGAATCGGGAAATATTAACGGCATTGATTTTGATAGATGATGACATTATGATGTTATTGCTGTCCATACGAGAAGAAACCCACTAATTATGTAGACCTAGGAGCCGAGAAGAATATTACAGAATACTCATTAAAACCCATATGATGCCGATGATCTAAAGTTTCGTGGCATTTTTTAGACTTAAATACTAACTGCATCCGATAGAATGTTAGCTACCAACAATGTTTCAGATTGTCAACTTTTGAAAAGTATTGTTACTAGTCATAATAAACTCTTCTGCACAAATTTGAAGTGACATTTTCTCTAATAGGACATGTTTGTAATGTGGCGTTTGCCCTTGCGTTCGTCAGCAAATGTAACGGTGCATTTGTTAAGCCCTTTGCGTTACTTTAAATTTTAATTGCCCTTTGTTTGCTAGCTAACTCAGTGCATATGACCTGTTTCTTACCTTAGTGGTGGCTATGGGATTGTCGACACAGTTTTGCTCTGAGTCTGCGTCGTTTACACCTCTAATTGTGAAACTAAACTTTCTAATCCCGCTAGAAATAAAAGCCAGCCTGCTATTATGAAGGTCATATACTCTATATGAAGATATACATACATATCAATACATAAAAAATAAACAAGATACTGTGACGTTAGCTCCAGCACAATGTATGCATTTTTCACATTTCATTTGTGCCCCTTTTGTCCAAGGCTAATTTCCGTCAATATCACAAACTTGCATCGGCCTTACGCTCGAACAGCGATAAGAACACGTCCACCAGTGGTGCGCCGAGTCGCGTACAAACAAGCACGGCGCCGTACCCTATAAAAAGTACCTGGAATGAAGCACAGAAAATGAGGCGCTCGAAGAGTATAAGGGCAACTACCCGCCGCTATTTCGAGGAACTTGAGTCTTCAGACTTGAACCCCGCAGCCTGATTACCAGGCCCTGCGGAGCCTGGCCCGCTCTCCTGATACCTCTGGCAGCGGTCGGCTTCGATCTTGCTAGAACCGCCGTTTAAATACCAGAATCCGCAGAAACCTTCTAGCCCCGGTCGGCTTCGATCTTCGCTAGAAGCTCCGTTTAACTTTCGGCGCCAGCCCATTATTATCACAACCGTTGCACCAAATTTAATAGTAAAACCAACTTACCTACGTACTATAAGAGATCTCCAGGTCAGCATAATCCAGGGGCCCTAGATGCAGGTAAATTGATCCGCCGGCCGTGACTCCGAACTGACCGTGAAGCCTTCAGCGGTTCCAACTGCCAAAGACGGACTTTGCGAGAAGTAAAAACTGTCCATTCATACCACTTCGCAGTCACAAATTTATGCACAAAAGACTTACCACGTCCAGCCGGGCTTTATGCACCGCGTTACACATCGCCGTCACCAGGTAAAACACTTTAATTCAATTGAATGTGACTGCTCGCAAAATAATAACAAACGAGCGTCATCTTATTAATGAGCGACATATACATACTTTGTTTCAGATTTATTGGCCGTAGTTCATCAGAGCTACAGCGCAGCTACGCCTACCAGAGAATCTAACGACAGCAACCGGACCAAGCCAGCGTGCAGTGTGGGTTGCCGAACGCCCCGAATTAGCGGAACGCAGAAGATATTTTATTTTTAATAATTTATGTACATAGCATCTTATTAAATTACGATTTCATTTGTATATATATCTAAACACATTATACAGTTTATTACAACATTGTTTTTTCTGGTAATTATACATTCGAGTATGAACCTATGGCATTTGAGCTTTACTTGAGACAAACCAGTTTGAAAATAAATATAGCAAGTTTTGGTCAAACTGATAATAAGCAATTTTAGTAGCCAGATTTATTACAACTAGCAGTCCAGTGAGACAAATGTCTCATTTAATAAAACAAAAAAGACCGTTTTGCAAATAGAACGCGTATTCACCACACGTACGTATATGACGTCATTGTTGGTAGCAAACTACCAGTCGCATTCGCCTTGATAAAATTTGCCTAGAATCTAACCTAAAGGATAATTAAGATAATAATTAGTGTTAGAGACTGAAATTCGGTTCCTGACCTGACGTGACCATTCCAAACATATAACTTTCCTAACTTTTTTCTCTATCTCTTACGGTTTGGCTGCTGAAACAGCGTCCCAGACAGACAAAACAGCGTCCCAGACAGACAAAACAGCGTCCCGGACAGACCAGCGTCCCGGACAGACAAGTGTATTAGATAAAGGATACAAGATGATAATACACAAATGCTACCCCCGATCAATAATAAAAAGCAAAGTTTAGTTTAAATCGTTACCAGCTATAGGCTAATTTCTACTCGCATTTACCCATTGTACACAATACAAATAATACAATATTAAACAACTGCAAAATATGTTCCAGTTCTTCAAATTCACTTTAATACGATAAGATGTAGGTATGAGTATCCACTACCAACTTAATACGATAAGATGTACACGTAACCACTGTCAGGTACTTGATGATGCTTGAGGCCACGCATCAAAGCCAGCATCACAATGACGCATTAGGATATGATGCCATCTTGCGCAATCAGGTGCTATTCCCAAGTATTTAGCAATTTAGCACTGGATCGTGATCACTAACCTCGTTTTCCCTTGGCATGTTCAATACTAAAATCGGTTGGCTCCTCCTTGAAGCCGATATAGCAGCTTCGCGCTGGGAATTATAAGAACTTCAGAGAAGCTTTCCAAGGTAGCACTGCACTCGCGAAGCTCGATCAGCCCCAAGAACACAAAGCGTTGGCTGCTATTTAAGTACGTCACCCTGCACGTTCTAAATTTCAGTTCAAGTCTTCAAGCGTTGGTCCTATCTGGTCAGAACTCTGCCTGTGGCCGCAACTGTCTTACCTCTGCCCAGAAGCCCGTGACACACGTCACAGCGCCCTTCCATTTTAACAGATGCGTCCGGTATGTCCTACAGCTGAGCGTGCGAACTCACTTGGTGCGCATTTTAAATATCTAATGTGTTCTTAATCTAATTACTAAAATATAAAAAGCTACCGTTCAGCTTTACTCTAGCATGTTTAAATATTAACTACCAAAGGTGATAGAAATCAAGCCCGTTATGTGTTTCATCATTGGCACAATGCTTTGTACTCGTATATAGTAGAATCATGCTTATCATTATGTCTGACACAACTTATACATATATTTTCAGTGCATTACAATTTTTAAAAAGATGATCCCCAGAACAATTGAAATACATGCTTGGATTTACATTAATTTGCAATATGGTCAAAAGCCAAGCACTTACGACGCTGAATAACTTGCACTTATCTTTCACCACACATTTTTTCCACTTGAGTCAAAGGAAACAATTTTTCTGGGCTCTGAAGACATCTCTATTACCAAATGTTGACGATTTGCAATAGTTAGTTTGGTAACCATCTTTAATTCACAAGACCTCCAAGTTTAAGATTTTTCTATAAGAACTTTAAGGATTACATTTTTTTTGATTCACTGATTTTAAATTTATCGCCCATTTTAAATTGCAATGAGTTTTGAAGCTTGTCTAAATCATTTTGATTATCACAGGATACAGTAACACGACTCTTAATTTTCTTTATATTATTTACACATATTTTTAATTTTGACCGATTTATTGTTTTCAGTATAGAATTCTCTACGTTTTTGCTAGATTCTATGTCATCATTTGATTTGATTGGAAGCTATAGGACATAGACTGTTGACCAGACTTTTGTATCTGCTGATAGATAAATTCAGCTGCTTTTTCGCCCAATGAACTGTTTGCAATGGCAATAATTTTTGATTTCAAAAAATAATTAAGACTTCCTGTTTTAAGCACTCATTTTTTATTTTCAGCACTCTGTGACATTTTGACTTTTGGTTTTCCAGGCTGCATGAGCGTCTTCCACAATCGCTGTTTGCTTGCACTGCTCACAAAGCCAAGTAGCACCGTTGACTCTGTTTTATGACTTTACATAATTCATCTTTTATTCCAACACAATTGGAATGTGCACGGTTATGATAACTATTGCATTCTAAAAACTTGTTATTTACAATGAAATTATCACTACAAATTAAACGCAGAACTACATCAGCCACCATATTGGAATGTCCAACTCACAATTCTGTGTTGCTTTGAATATACAAACTGAAAATCTTGAAGGTTTTTCTTATTCATGAGTCTTCATATGTCTAACTAAACTAGTTTTTTGTGCTGCTTTGTATTCACAAATAGAGCAACTAAAAGGTGTTTCGCCTGTATGAATCCTCATATGGCTAACCAAATGATCTTTGCGTGTTGCTTTGAACTTACAAATGGAGCAACTATAAGGTTTTTCTTCTGTATGGGTCCTCATATGTCTAACTAAATTGCTTTTCTGTTTTGCTTTGTATCCACAACAAGAGCAACTATAAGGCATTTCTCCTGTATGAATCCTCATATGTTTAACTAAACTGCTTTTTCCTGTTGCTCGGTATTCACACATAGAGCAACTGTAAGGTTTTTCATCTGTATGTGTTCTCATATGTACAACTAAACTAGTTTTTATAGTTGCTTTGTATTCACAAACAGAGCAACTGTAAGGTTTTTCTTCTGTATGAGTCCTCATATGCATAACTAAACTACATTTTTGTGTTGCTTTGTATTTACAAACATAGCAACTATAAGGTATTTCTCCTGTATGAGTTTTCATATGTGTAACTAAATGACATTTATGTGCTGTTCTGTATTCACAAACACAGCAGCTGTAAGGCTTTTCTCCAGTATGAGTCCTCATATGTGCAACCAAACGCATTCTTTGTGCTGCTTTATATTTACAAATAGAGCAACTATAAGGCGTTTCTCCTGTATGAGTCCTCATATGTAAAACTAAACTTTTTTTTTCAACTGCTTTGTAATCACAAACACGGCAAATATAAGGCTTTTCTCCTGTATGTGACCTCATATGTCTAACTAGATGACTTTTATGTCCTGTTTTGTATCCACAAACAGAGCAACTGAAAGGCGCCTCTCCTGTGTGTGTCCTCATATGTATAATTAGACTACTTTTTACGGTTGCTTTGTAATCACACGTAGAACAACTATAAGGCTTTTCTCCTGTATGTGACCTCATATGTATAACGAAATGATTTTTATGGGTTGTTTTGTATCCACAAACAGAGCAACTATAAGGTTTTCCTTTTCTATGAGTCCTTTTCATTGTCACTAAATTAGTACTTTCATTGCTTTCTTGTTTGATGAATAACTTATCAACTTCATTGTTATACATGTTCTGCGATATGCATGATGCTGTCCCTGTAGAACTACAAAATTGACTATCTGTAGTTTCTTGTTTGATGTTCATGTTTGTTGAAACGTCACAGTTCCCTTTAATGGTATGTCAGCAAACGGCGTTTAAATATGTTCACACCTACAACAAAAGAAGATTGTCATTAATTTACGATACAATTACCAATATGGCAAAATTGAGCATTGAACAATAACTACCATTTTCATTTTATTCTAAAGCTGTATTTTTTCATATTTTGTTATTGTGTTGTAAAAACGAAATTCTAGTTACAAATAGACCTCAGATGACAAACAAATCAAAGTTAGCGTGAATAATTGCAGTCAATTTTGTAATTCAATTTTGATATTTATTAATTCAAAGCAAAATTCGTAAGTGCACAGGATAATTACAAATTCAATCGCTTTATAAATGACCAGGTACCTTGTAAATGATGAGTAAATTCAGAATTTTACAATTCGACTGAAAAATTTTAGGCATTTTATAAAACAACGAATAGCTTTCAGTCTTATTGAAAAATGGATGTGTGGCGAGTGGTTTTACTATGGGCATGGAATAAATTAGACATATTTAGGCGTATCATAATATGGCTGCTCTCAACTCGGGCGAATGTTAGTTCGACCACTTTAAGCTATTGTTTGGCAGATAGTAAACCTACGATGGGTTAACAACATTTTTTGAGCGTTTTTACTTGAGAAACTCGTTTCAAAATGTTCGAAGAGTCGAAAAGTGATGTGTTTGTAAATAGAGAGCTATATTATAAAGAATTGCAAAAAATGTAGGCTGGTAAGTAATCAGAAAAGCATGAATTCAAAAGTAAAATAGTATAATATTTTCACGAAGTAATTTAATATTTTCATTCAAATTGGTACCTACAGACATGGATTTTTAAAGCGATGGTTTGAAAGGCACGAATTTGTTGGCATTGAAATTTCCCAATTCATGTTTTGGATAGAAGCAACCTTTTTTTTGAGAAAAGCTTTACAAAGTTTTCTAAATTTGTAGGGCATGAATTGAAGAAATGTTCCTGTAAACCAAGCAAAACTCAGTGCCACACTAATAAGTGTTTCTGTTTTCAGGCTTTCTTGAAATGCAGTAGTAAATGCCACTCAAGCAAGACCCTTTTAAATAAGACCAATAATATAACTTAAATTACACGTAGATTATATTAAGCCAATATTATGAATTTCAGAAAATGCGTTGCAAGAGTTACTCGTTACTCGACCTACTTTTTATTTGTTTGAAATATTATCGGATCAAGCAATAATATAAACTGGTGTTTTATAAAATGCCTAATCACTTTCGAGTCTTTTACAAAACGACTGTATATAATCAGCCATACTCTAAAACAAACAAAATTGAGTAACCTTTTAGAATAAGAATGACAGCTGTTTGGCATTGTATGTAACGCCTAACATTTTCAGTCGTATTGTAAGAATTCTGGTAGTTTTACAATGTATGTACATTTAAAAACTGACTAGGCGTTTTATGAAACAACTGAACTTGCAATTAGCCTACGACATACATATAGGAATTATTATCAAAGAGGATCGAACAAAAAGAAGCATTCTTCTGTTTACACGCGATATATTGTTTGTCTAAAACAATACTATATCGAATGGAAACAGAAATGATTTGATAATCAAGAAGACACGAGTTGCATTCGGCTAGATTATATCATGAGTCAATAAAGAACGTTTGAACAATTTATTTATAAACATTAAAGGTACAGTTAGTGTGGTTGCTATGACGATTGTACTTTCAGCAGATAAAGCGATGTTTGTGAAGATATTTGACTATCACTTATTAGTCAAGAAGGTATATATTTATCACCGTTGCTATGTACATTATCAAAAGTTAGTACATGCGTAACTACGAATTTTTCCCGCTTATTGGTTGATGTTATAAAGAGTGGTATCTTCCTTGAAGCTAAAATACTCAATGCGGGCACATAAAAACTGCGAAACAGAAAACCTGGGTACAATAATTATCACTATAATTATGTATTGGAAAGATGCAAATGTTGTAAGAAAAACCTCATTTACTATTAGTACTTTGTACTTTCTTTCTTAACTTTCACAGAATATTTACGCATTACTGCTAATTATTCAATATACGAAAGGTATAAGATCACGTCATCAATGACGATATTGTAAGTGATCAAGTTTACTAACTTTGGAAAAGTAACCTAATAAATTTTTAATAACAGGTTTAAAATGAGAACTTACCATTGCTTAAAAATGTAGCATTGTATCTAAATTCCTACAAAGTTACATTTTTATACAGTGATTGCCAAAAAGTTGGCATCAAACAAGAATTTTTTAATTTTATTTGTTGGAAAATCAATCGTGGCAATCAGAGGTGGTTGAAAAAGATTATAAATGGGCCAAACAACAGTTGTCACGTTGCTTCCGTTATCTGTCAAATATATTATCTTAAAATAATTGCGAAAAATTCATTTACTAGCCAAGACAAGTTTTACTAAAAAAAAGTTGTTTGAAATCTAATTTTATATGTATTTAAATTTTAGTTAAAAATTTTGACAAAAATCCTACATTTTTAGAAAAAAATCTGTTAAATTAGTAATTTTTAGTTGTTACTTTAAGTAAGTATTCAAAAAATGGTTTGAAATAGTAAAACCAGTTCTCTATTGTAAAAATGCCAGTCTAATTAAACAATAATTGTTACAACTCCCAAAAATAATATTTAATTAAAATTGAAGATTATTTCAACTTACATACAAGAAATCTCCTCATTTATGCAACCGTAAAAGAGCATTTACAGGACTTTTGTGAAAGTAATTTATTAACTAAGGTAGAGCAGAGCTTTCAGAAGCCATTTAAATAGATATTAATTAGCATTAAATTGTTTTTTCCTAAATAGCAACTTGCATAAAAAAAATAAGAATTATGCAAAACTATAACTTTTTGGTAGATAATAAAAACTAAAGGAGCAATTAACATTTTGCATTGCCTTTTCCAATTGTAAATGTTTAAAGAGATCACAAAAACAAATAATTGAAATTAAGTCTTGGTGTGTGAAATTTTAAAAATATTCCAAGTTTTAAAATTACATTTTTGCAGAAGTTAAAAAAAATAGTATCCTTTATCTAATAGACGTGTCTGTCTGGGACGAGTTTTATCTGTCTGGGACGCCGTTTTGTCTGTCCGGAACGCTGTTTCAGCAGCCAAACCGTAAGAGATAGAGAAAAAAGTTATTAAAGTTATATGTTTGGAATGGTCATGTCAGGTCAGAAACCGAATTTCAGTCACGTGACACTTCCGGTTTTCGAGAAATCACAAAACAGGCCGTTTTTCAAATAGAACGCATATTAAATAAAAACTGTTTCAGCAGCCAAACGGAGCTGCGACCCTCTGCGCCTTAAAACGTCGATCGGTTAGGCAACCACTTTGACAGCTTCCAGGTCTGGGTACAGTTTTTATTTAATACGCGTTCTATTTGCAAAACGGTCTTTTTTGTTTTATTAAATGAGACATTTGTCTCACTGGACTGGTAGTATTGTCTTATTAGGATTAAAAGTGGCGCTTTGTTTAATAAGCAATTACGACAACTGCATCCATAGCCAACCAAGTAAAACCTACTTTTAGTTCATATTCATAGCCTTGATGTCAATTTGATGTATTTGTCCATTACCAGGATACAGACAGATCGTTGTCCCTTCTCACTCTAAAGTACTTTAAAAGATGACTTTTCTCCTTGTTCAATTTTAGCAACAATAACTAACTACTTGACATTGCTAAATTATAGGTTATGCTTCATCATGATGCACATACATTGGCCTAACATCTATAATTTAACTTCATCATAGATTACATAAATATTATGACATCCGAATTTATTTGTACACACTAATATTAATAATTTTCCATTATGCAGATTCTAAAATGGGAAAAATGCAGAGCATAGCAAATAGTTTTCATTAATATAATACCATAAAATACCTTGATTTCGGAGGCTTTCACGATCATTGTCATTAAGTAACAAATGACTTCCGGGATTGGACCGTGTCATTATTGGGGTCAAAGAACTCAACGTTTCGCACACTTTCGTAAGGGGCTTCATCAGGAGGAAAATGCAAAAGAGCACGGTAACTCAACGTGTAAAACATACCAAAGGCAAAACTCTTTTACAAGGGAGGGGATAGAAAAGCACGGTAACTCTGATTGTTAGAAGAGTTTTTCCTCTGTCGTGGTTTACACGTTGAGTTACCATGCTCTTCTATCCCTTCCCTTGCAAAAGAGTTTGTAGAAATGCAGTACATTCAAAATCGTTGAGAAATGTTGTTCGTTTCTGCATTAGCAATACTTTTCTGCATAGCAACAGCGATTCGTTTTACGTTTGGCAGTACTGAAGTGTATTGTTGGTGACACTGTAAGTCTATGTCAAATTCGAGGTTAGCAGGTTAGGTTTTGCGACAGTTTTGACACAAATGACGCAAAACCTAACCTGCTAACCTCAAATTTGACATAGACTTACAGTGTCACCAACAACACACTTCAGTACTGCAAAACGCACAACATCAATTGAAGCTGCTTATGTGCTTTAGTACATAGGAATGAGTTCTGCTCAACTTGATTATGTTTTGACATTTAATGTCACTTTTATGTAATATTTTACAATTCTTATGAAATGCAATAAAATAGTATACGCAACACGTTAGAAAAGTGGTTTTATTGAACTCGTATGGCCGTTTAAGTATTTATTATTGCCACTTTATGCATAATTCATAGATAAAGATGTCTGGCCTTTGAGTGTGCAAATATAGAAAACTGAAGAACATTTACAAAAACTTTCTCGTCAAAACTGTCAGTAGCCCAACCACAAAACATATTGAACCGCATTTTTCAAAATCCGTTGAATCTGTTTTGCCAAACCCCATAAATTATGGGGAGTGTTCAAATTATTGGCCGCCGGATGATTACATCACAAACACTTTTTAAGAAACCTCCGCCTCACAAAATAGTTCCTGTGTATTTTCTAGCAATACCAATCAGAACACAGATTTTTTGTAGTGATAATTAAAGCTGATATATGGCAAATGCATATTTTGTATAATTGATATGCCGGCAAAACTTTTTGCATATGTATACTAACTATGTGAAAACAAATCGTTTAAGCCAAGTTTCATTTTGCATATTTTGCATATTTATACGTTTTTGAGCATATTTTATGAATTTTGCATATTTGGATATATTTAGCAATAATTTGTAATGTATGAAGAACTTTTTGACTTTTTTTGTAAAATTTACTATTTTATTAAATTTATTAATACACTTTGTATGCACAACTGAGATATACAGGGTGATTTTAAAATGGGTGAATAAAGGAAAGTTTTAGTGGAGTTCTGATATTTGGTTCCTATATGTTTTTTGGGTCGCAGTACGCGAGTATCAGGTTTGCCAACATTTCATTTATGAATATTCATTTCATATACCATTGTTGATTTGCGAAAAATGGATAGTTTTCGAGTTACTTTGAAATAAACTAGCAAAATTACTTTTTTTTTGCTTTTAAACACCTAACTTCGCGGCGCGGCGCTCTCGCGGCTGAACGATTGATCGGAGAAAAAAAACCGCTCGTACATAAAATGTAGGAAATTTTATTCTCTTTTATTTCATATCAGTTCAATATTTACGAAATTGGATAGTTTTCGAGTAGTTTTAGAAAAACTAAAAAAAATCGGGGTTTTACACCGTTTTTGCTTAAAAAAAACGTGTTTCCGGTCAAAATTCTTGTTGGCAAATCTGATATTCGTGTACAGCGACCCAAAAAACATACAGGAACCAAATATCAGAACTCCACCAAAACTTTTCTTTATTCGCCCTTTTTGAGCACCATTTGACTGGAATATTTCCCAAGTTCAAAAATTGCTCGTAACTCGGAAACGCGCGATTGTCGGACACATGTTTATATGGACTTTTTTACTTGCCTTGGTGTGTAGAACAATACCCCGAAGTTTGGCGAAACATTTTAAAATCACCCTGTATACCTTACAGAGGAAAGGGGAAGTCCCTGTTAAAATCTTTGACTATATAAACATAGACTGCCAGCAACCCCAATTTTTTCCATAGAAGCAGTGTATAAGGAATCGGCCAACACAAAATCCATTTCAAGAGTGTTGGGTGGATAACAGTCTGGTGGGGTTAGGGAAAATCTCATTTTTATGTTGCTGGAAACGTGAAGTTGGTGTTGGCAGTTGAATGACGTCTTTGAATAAAAATTAGAGAAATAAATATACTCATACAAAATAATTGAAATTTTTAGATTATTTAGAATACTCTTACTTATTTTTAAAAAAATAGAGCATATTATATGCATATATTATAACTTTGGGTGCATATACTGAACAAAATGTATGCATATATATGCTCATATTTTCGTACTTTTGAGTGCATATAATTATCAGCTTTAGTGATAATAGTAACGAAAACGGTTTAAAAGATTTTTTTTAAATTGGGCTTTGGAATATAATGTCACCCATGTTGCTTTCCAGAGTTTATTAAAAGGATTAAATAAACATGTGCCCTCTTTAAATTTACCAAGTGACCCCAGAAATGTAAAAAAACTAAGAGAAATGCTGTTGTATCAATAATGTTAGGAGGCCAGAAAAAAGAATCTTTCGGCGACTTAAAGATTTGCTCTGCGCTAAAAAGTAAGATTTCTATCGATCTGGTATTTCTTAAAAGTTTATATCTTTGATTATTGGTCAGCTCAGGGCAGAGATCAAAAAATTAAATTGGCTGTATTATAGTTGTACAATTGAAAAGTGTAAAAATAAATTTCAATTTACTAATAGTAGTAGTAGTTTACGTTCATCTACACAGTTTACAGAAAATTTGCAAATGTTGTAGGTGTTTTTCTATTTAAGTAGCAGCATCAATTAAAAAATAACTTCTATTTTCCATTTAGAGAAGTAATTCGTAAACGATTTCCAACTATTACAGATACCTTTTTGTGTACCGCACAGGATCGCGATGAAGGACGAAAAAGGAGGAAAACCATAAACGCAGAGGTTGAAAACAATTTATAGTTCGTTAATGTTTTTTTATATATTATTTGATATTTTTAAAATAAATGTTTATCGAATTATTATTTGTATTTTTGGTAGTTTACATATAACAGTTAAAAGGCGTTATGTAATTGTGTAATTTTAAATAAATCTTAAAGCCTCAAAGGAATTTCATTCAAAAACTAACTAACCACATAAAAATCTACAAGAAGGAGAAACAGCAAATGCTGAATTCAAAGGTATACAAGTTTACTCTTATTAAAAAAGGTATCTAAACTTATAAAAAATTTAGGATCTTTGCAAGGAAGCGCTCTTTTTACTACATTTTGCATAACCTTGGTGAGCCTGTTTGGTACCAGCCCACGAATTTCAAAGTAGAAATTTACATTTGGCTGCTGGATGTTGGAGGTTTATTGGCGTAAACACGGGGCTCTAGGCAGACGTAAAGAAAAAAATGTAGAGCATTTAAATCGGAAGAACATATGCAACATTTCGTAAAATTATTCGCTCTCCAAAAACGGCATAGTAGCTCTATCCTGCTGCCACCATATCCCTGGAATGTCCTTCAAAGCTAAATGAACAAAGTTCTTGGCATCGGTAACCATTACCACATTGCTGTTCTCATAAAAAAAATAACGTCTAAACACCCTTACTGATGGGGTATCTGCCGAACAAATGGCTTCCACCTCATGTCAAGTCATTCACTGACCCATCTTCTGGACACGTTGAAATAATAATCGGAATATTTCAGATTTAGAGAGCCGATTCTCAACTTGAAAATGATAGATTGATGCTCTTCGAGTAAGCACACTGAAACACCGATTTTGATAATAAAATTCAATAATTTTGATCTTTTGGATCTCGTTTAATTTTTCCATAGCTAGTGTCAAATAACAAATTTTAAAACGAACAAGGAAATACAAAACAATTGACAAAAACACTTATTCAAGTTGTCAATGGTAGTGCGACTTATGGGCCAACCATTATAAATAAATAATCTTGACCTTTACTTGAGTGCGTGATCCCCAGCAATATTTTCCCATAGTCAAGTGAAAATTATTTATATGCTTACTTGAAGTCCGACATAGATTGTAGAGCTGCAAAATTAGACGAGACACCTTGTCGCTATTGAGTCAGATGCTACTCTTGGGAGTTTTGCTGTAGTCCTGCAAGAAGAGAATATTTCATATTACAAATATTGTTAACGGAACATACTATACATACCAAAGACGATTGAAAATACAAACGGTTGGTATCTAAACTTTGACGGTTTGAAAATGTACCAAATTTTATAGATGCATGTAGTGCACATGAATTATAAGTGAATAACACACGAATCGCGACTGTAAATGCGAAGATTTGCACATTTAGGTTATGTTCTAGCAGATTCGTTTTGAAATTATTTAATCAAATTTCTGATAAATAGTAGATGGTTTCAGTTTTCGCAAATTATTGTCAATAACATTAGTAAAACACCGATGCTAAGAAATAGCTAAATTGGAAATAACTTCCCCATATTCATAGAAAACCAATAATTATTATTACGACAAGCGGTGTAGACAGGAAAGCTGTGACCGTGCGCCTCACAGTGTTGCCAGATCGAATGAATATTATTATCCTACCCGTAGTAACAATTATCGTACCTACATTTTATTGTATTATAATATTTTGGATCGCATACATAGGAAAATATAACTGCAAGAATAAAAATTAAAATATAATATTTAATGAAAACAAATCATACACACTTATTAACAGAGTTTAGTACGACAGAATTAACTGAATAACATTAAATAATATATCTCTTCTATGGCCTCTGTTAAATCTGTAAATCGGATTTCTTCTTCGTCTTCTTTGTCTTTCACTTTCTCCATTGTTTCCGTTTCTCGACGTTTACTGGTATACAATTTGGTAGACGTCGTAGATTATATCACTTTCTGGGCTGGATGAAAATTAACGACCGCTTTCTAGATTTACTTACCGTGATGGAAGTAAAATTTCATTTAATGTACTGGTTATTAGACTTTTCCGTGCATTTGTTTTTATCGAATTAACTTTTAAAAATATCCGTTCGAAACTGGCACTTAGGTACATGAGGTAGCAATAACACATTTAAGGCAAATCTGCCCAGGTCAGGAAAACGTAGTTTCCCGTCAAAACCAGTAATTTTACCTAGTTCGTAATAAAAATTGTCGCGTTCTTTAGTTTCTGGTAAATCAATAAAGATTTTTAAAGTTCGCCATTGTTCGTCTATTCGTTGTAAATCGTGTGTATTTCTAGGCTCACAAATAAGAGAAACGCTGGTCAATAAAGGTAATAAGGAATCACATTTCGTAATTAAGCTTTGCTTAGAAGATGTAGTTTACTCAATACCAGATCCTTAAAATCGTATTTTTTTAATTCCAAAGCTTGAAATAATAAAGATTCTGCATCTTTCATAAAAATCTGTCTGAACTGCAGCATTTTCTAAGAAATTTATGTTTTGGAAAATCCCAATTCTAAGATACACGTTGCTGTACAGCAAAAAATTTCGCATTATTTGCCGGATCAATGTTTTGCAAGTAGGGATGAGCGACAAATTTACGTATCGATAATCCATATCAACATTATGTCGATATTTGCGGATATATCGATATTTGATATCGACGAATATCGAATCGATAAATATCGACATTCTATATATTGATATTCGATATTCATTCGACATTTAGACTGTAACGGTACAAAACGAAAACCACGACAAGCCAAACAGTGCTAAACGACTAAAGCGTAAGCTAACTCATAATCGGGAATATATTACATAGGACCGCTCCTCCAGCCCGTTACAAAAGAGTTGCCGACTAACTTCAGTGGAGCGAGGGGGGTCTAATACGAGATGACACAGGGCAACGGCCTAATAAACAAAAATCAAATCTTAATTGCTAGAGCGCCACCATGATTCCTACAAAGGAAAAAATATATAGGTAAACCCACTGAGGAAAAGTGGAAGCACAATGGATTTACCTTTCAACTATAACCTTGGCCGTGTCTTGGCCAGCGAGCCAAGAACAACATCGCCGGACCTACCCTTCGAAGAACTCACTTGAACAGCTGGCCAAACTCCTTTTACAACTGTAAAATACATACACAAATCGCATGCACAATATCAGAAGGAAACCACAGTTACACAAACATGAAATGTATTAGCAAAATATTTAAAGATGCAAAAGTTTGGTACATAAAAATATGAAATGGGTTAGTAAAGGTTAACTATTTAAATTGCGTAACGTCTTAATTTATTGAATACGCTGTACACTTGACATTAAATATTGGAATGAATGGTGAACGTGTACCCCTCATCCTTACTTACCTTTGAAGGCTTACACTTCACCGACTAGCTCAAGATACGGTTTCTTATCAGGGTTTAACAATTGTGGGATTTTTAGTTCGTTTCACTTTCATATAAAGGTAAAAGTTCATTAATCAGAAGAAATGGGCGCCATAACTTTATTTAGAAAGTTTTAAATTCAATAAGTTTACAAAGGTTACGTATTCTTTCTAACAGTCCACAAATCAATTGTTATGCATTAGAGGCTTATACCTTTCTAATTTTAATACACATTATGTAATTATTTAGCAAGTTTTATTCTTCTCTGACAAGTTAGAATTTGTTCTAATAAAACGTTAGGATTAATGAATCTATCAGTATCTAGGAGATTTCTTATACCTATTTAATTAATAACCTCCGGTTCGTAAGTTGAAAATATAAAGAGCTCTCTATACCCTCGTATTTCTCTTTCCTAGGTCTTAATTACGATTAATGATCGGTATTTAGTTTAATTGGTATCATTCCATGTAGTATAAGAAAGGTCCTTTATGAAAAAAAAACTTATTATTTGACAAGTGACCCAAAAACCAACTTGACAGTCACAGAACGATTTAATCTCACTTCAGGCCACATCACCTGGTAAGTAACTATTCTTTTTACTTGAAACTAATCTGTTATTGAATATTCTTAAGGCTTACGCCCTAATTTAATTATATTTAAGCTATGACGCGAGTTTAAGTCTAACTAACGATATTAAACCCTTTCAGGACTAACATACGGTTAATGCAGAGAACCCTTGAACCTGGACCTCTCCATCTGCCAACATTAACTATGAAGAACTCCTCATCGAACCAAAGAAGTTGCCCTTGACTGGTGAGTGATCTCCTAACTGGTTATAGATTTCTAATTGCGTCCTCTCTTTTCCTTATCGCTCGTAACTTATCGACACACTTCTCCATGGCGAATATACAACTGACCAGAACTGGCGTCAAATGAAAAAGACCGACGAGCTGGTAGTCAAAGAGGAAGCCCTAAGAGCTGGTGGTCAAAGAGGTGACACTAAGAGCTGGTGGTCAAAGAGGTGACACTAAGAGCTGAATCAAGGAAAACCCTCTATTACGATTTGTATGTATTAGTTTGCCGTCTACCTACCAGTTATATAATAACTGCCCTTTTCAGAAAGAAAATGTTTGTGGAATTTATCCTATCTGCCTGAAAAATTATTATGTTTTAATACTATGCTGTATGAGTTAAATAAAGGCTTACTATTGTCTGCTTGTATCCTTTCTAAGCTAGGATTTTCAATTTGCTTCGCTTCTGCATAGAGAAGCGCCCTTTTGCTTTCTCAATTAAACAGGAAGTAATAATTTTTGTTCTTTATTGTTCTTTTATTAACGTAACCATGGGCCTTCTAAATTAAATTTCAAAAAGGGTAGGCAACCCCTCCTACTGGTCTTGCACTTAAAGTTGCCTATCTATTAGGATTAATTAATATTGAACGATATTCCTGTAGAAGCTACGATATGTACTGCTACACTATCTCCCTTCTAGAATTAATAAGAAAATTGAAATCCTCCCCTTTAGACAGTTGGCTAAAGTTATTATAACACCCTTTTTAATATTTGCTAATACATTAACTTTAAACAATCTTTCTTAATAACATTGATTATTCATTATCTATGTACACTAATACCCTATCTTTTAAACTAAGTTATTACAATCTATGAACTCTAACTATTACCACTGAAGTTACTTCAAGTTACTTTTCTAATCTTAATTGTCCATAACGAAATCCAATGTATCTAGAATTCCATCATTTATTTCCTTTCCAGATATGAAACATTTCTGTAAATTCTTTTAAGAAAAGGAATTAGCTTTGGAGGCATAGTCCATTCTATAAAGCTACTTTTTATTTTGTCTGTTTTTCTGCAGAAGTAATTGTTAACCTCTTGCATTTAACAGCTAATTATTAATTTTACACTTTGAGTAAAGTAATTTAATAGATAACTAAGGACAGCACCTCATAGGACACTACCTAAAATTCAAGATCTTCAGTCATGCGAGACTGGAGTCTTTAAAATAATAAACCGCACCTCATAGGACACAGTTTCGCTGAGGAGTGCTATGCCACAACTCAATGACATCAAGTTAGAAAAGTCGTTCGGTTATACAACCTAATCCTTTTGAAATAATATCTTTGGCAATTAACAAACTACTTAATTATACCTATTTATTTACAAGCTTAAACGAAACTTCATAATTCTTCCTCTATCAAATCTGGTTGACTACTGGTTCCAGGTTTGATATCTTTTACATGCCAGATTCCTAAATTCCTACCGTCCAAATCTACTAACTTGTACGTTACAGAACCTGTGACTTCGGCTACCTTCGCTTTTATAAATTTCGGAGCTAATTTCTTTGCAAAACCTTCTTTCGCATTTGAAAGTACCATGTTACGTTTCCAGACTATGTCACCCTTCTTGAAATGTAATGACCGTTTTCTCAGATTATAATAATGCTTATTCCTTTCATAGGCTTGATTAAGACATTGTATTACCTCACTATAAATAGGAGATAGTTGATTGACATCTTTAACTAACTGTTCGCGTGTTTCTAATGATATGTCCTCCTTTGTTAAATTTTCTAACCGACCATAATAATCACCGTGAGCAGGAACAGTTCGGCCAAAATTTAAAAAGGATGGAGTATAGCCCGTAACTTCACTAACAGCGTTTCTTATGGCATGTGCTATCATATAAATTTGAGCATCCCATATTCTATGATTTTTTTTATATAAGAGCGTAATGCAGTAGTAATGATTCTATTCGTACGTTCGACCGGATTTACTTGCGGATGATAAGAAGCGTTATACCAAACCTTTTGTACTTTATACTTTTCTACTAACTTCTGAAAAAGTCCACCTATGAACTGAGGTCCATTATCACACATAATGATTTGAGGAACTCCAAACATTAAAAAGACATCATTTTCTAGAAACTTAACGATAGAAGAGGCGGTTGCTTTTCTAAGTGGTTGTACTTGCACAAACTTAGTAAACCAATCAGTTACTACTAGAATAGAAGTGTAACCTTTCGTTGATCTTGGTAAAGGACCAATTAAATCTATTGAAATCAGCTGGAATGGATATTTAATTTTCTTTTGATTTCCCATTAACCCGGGACGAAGTTGAGAAGACGACTTACTGGCTTGACATATATCACATTTTCTGACATACTTAGCGATATCTGCTTTCATCTTAGGCCAATAATATATTTCAGCTATTTTTCTAAAGGTCTTAAAAGATCCTAGGTGACTTGAGGTAGGTTCGTCATGAAATTGTTGTAATATATCTAACCTTTTAGCTTTAGGAACAACTATCTTCCATTCTATTAAATTAGACAAGATATCATGTTTATTGCTAATGTACTTATATAAAATGTTATCTTCTACTCTCCACAAGGGATAATTCTCTGGATGATCTTTTATTCTACCAATCATACTTTTATACCACGGACATAAATCTGTTTCTTCTAACGTCATCATGCTAATATTAACAACAGGAATAGGATTTCGGGATAAAGCATCTGGAACAACATTGAATTTTCCTTTACGATGTTCTATTTCAAAACTATATTGTGACATCCTAGCAGTCCAACGAGCTAATCTACCTGTAGGTGATTGTAATTTATGTAGCCATAAAAGAGCATGGTGATCAGTAACAATTTTGAAATGAGTAAGTTCAATATAAGGACGGTATTTTTCTATACCAAATAAACATGCTAAACACTCTTTTTCAGTTACCGAATAATTACGTTCTGCACTAGTCAAAGACCGACTGGCATAGGCAATAACTCTTTCTTCTGACCCTTCACCTTGTAGTAAAACCGCGCCTACACCTACGTCACTGGCATCACATTGTATAATAAACATTTTATTGAAATCTGGACTACTCAATATGGGAGAAGAAGTTAATAATTTCTTAAGTTCTTGAAAAGAAGACTCGGCTCGCTCATTCCATCTAATAGATTTCTTTTTCTGATGGCCTTTAATTAAATCTAACATAGGAGAAGCTAATGTTGAAAAATTTGGAACAAATCTCCTATACCAGCTAGCCATTCCCAAAAATCTTTTTACTTCTGTGGAATTCTTTGGAGTAGGAAAAGAAACTATTGCTTCCACTTTGGACGGATCTGTTCGCAAACCATCTCCATCAATTAGGAAACCTAGATATGTCAATGAAGGTCTACAAAATTCACATTTTTCAATATTGATAGTAAGTCCCGCATTCTTTAATCGATTGAAAACCTGTTCTAACGTGTTTAAATGTTCTGAAAATGTCTTAGAAATAATTATGACGTCGTCCATATAAACAAATACATTATTCAATTCTGGACCAAAAATATTATCCATTAGTCTCTGTAAAGTTTGAGCGCTGTTATTAAGACCGAAAGGGAGAACTTTAAATTCAAATAATCCTCTACCAGGAACCGTAAAAGCAGTTTTTTCACAACTATCTGGGGAAAGTGGTACTTGCCAAAATGCTTTCTGAAGATCAATTGAACTTAAAAACCTAGCATCTTGTAATCTATCGAGAATACCATTAACATAAGGTAAAGGGTATGCATCTCTCTTAGTAACCTTATTCAATTGACGACCATCAAAACAAAATCTTAATGAACCATCTTTTTTTTTAACCATGACAATAGGAGAATTCCATGGCGAAAAAGATTTTTGAATTACCTCTAACTTTAACATTTCATCAATTTCTTTATTTACTGCTTCTAGCATAAGAGGTGACATTGGATAATATCTTTGTTTAATGGGTTTAGCATCACCGGTATCAATGCGATGAACTACCATATTTGTACTACCAAGCTTAGGACCACTAATTTCTTGAAATTTATCTATAACTACTTCCAAACCACGGATCTGTTCTGGAGATAGATCTTCCCTTGCTAAAATAACTTTTTTTAAACTATTCATGCCCGAAACTTGAAATTGACCTGACCGAAAATCTGTAATATTCAAATTAAACACATAGCAACTATCAACTCCAAGAGTAAGAGAAGCCGAAATAGTATTGGAAACTAAACAACTAACAATTCTAGTTATTCCTTCTATAGTTATCGGTAATTCTACTATTCCCATAATAGATTGGTAATTTCCATCAGCTGTTTGCAAGTTCATCTGTATTCCAGGCTTGGTTAAAGGTAATTTAAGCTGATTAATCAAAAATAAACCCTGCCTGCCTATTATAGTTTGATTAGCACCAGTATCTAAAAGAGCTAACAATGACATGTTTTTAATTTTAACCTTAATAAAAGGACGATTATCTTTATGATTATGTGAAAACGTATAATTAGCTTGAGAACTTTTACAAAATTGTGAGACTTTTTTTAACCATTCATTCCATTTCAATTTTTCAGCCCTTAGAATTGTTGGACTTAAGCTTCGCGGACTGCGGACGATGCTTGTCTCTGTTCGTTTTTTCGAAATTGACCTTTACATTTATCGCAATTATTAGAATTAACATTGGGATTCCCACAAATGTAGCAGAAGAAGGTATGTTCTTTATTGCATTTATGATAGGTGTGACCTTTTTCATTACAATTCCAACAAGTTACATTCGTAAAATTTCTTATAAACTTTCTAGATGATACTTCTCTCTTATCAGCATTGGTTAACTTATTTGACAACTTGTTACCAATAGTAGAGGAATGAATTTGACGTTTTACTTGAGCTTGTACTTTATATGCTAAGTCAGGTTCTAAAGGTGTTTTAACTAAGGAAAAATTTGGTCTAAATTTTTTATTTCTTTCTTTCGTCTCTTCTAAATCTCGACAGTAATCAATAAGTGAATTTATGCTAAAGACTTGGGTTAACGTAAGGTGACTACTATAATAAGGTTGCAAGTTTTTCCTAATATATTTTAACTGAATATCTTCACTGGGAACTGAGTTTAATCTATTGAACAAATTTATCATAACCGCTATGAAGATGTGAGGACGTTCATCTATACCTTGTACTCGAGATCGAATTTCATCCCATAATGCTTCATCGTAATCACTAGGTAAATAATGTCTTTTTAGTAATTCTACTATTTCTTTCCAACTCCCTATCTTACTTCTAATTGACCTGAACCAAATTAGTGCTTGATCCTCAAACAAATCTATTGCTTCTAAGAATAACTGTTCATATGACAAATTTCTGGCCACTCTTAGTTCTTCTACTCGTTCTAAGAATGAGTTAACACCTTGACTAGCTGCATTACCTGAGAACTTAATATTCCACTTGGATACACTAACTGAATTCATTACAAAACCTGTTTGATAATTGTATGACGGAGCTTGTGATATATTTAAATTTTTCATTCTCTCTGTGTATTGATTCATTGGTTCCGAGATATCAAATTCTACCTTTCGACTATTAATGTTAGGTGAACTATGAGATGGTTGATTAATTGTTTCTGTTGGTAACTCATAATTAATGTTAGGTAACGGATCTGTACTTCCTACTGGCAGTTCTATTTTAACATCACTTTGATTAGGTTGTCCTGAATGATCCAACACTGCTACCAAATCATTGAATCGCATAGCATCATCCTCAGCTACTTCTGAAATTGTTACTGATAATTCTAACCATTGATCTTTGAGGTGAGTCCATTTAGTTTTAACTTGATCATCTACTGAAGTCGCGATATATTCTAACCTACGATATAAATGTTGTAGTTTGGTAGTTAATCTATCATAAGTAGCTGATAACGGTTTATCTTCAAAGTTCTGTGCTAATGTTCTAAGATATTTTATTCTGTTACTGCAAAAATCTATTTCTTGAGAAACCTCCAAAGCAACTGGTAAATATGTGGAACTTTTAGATACATCACACTTCTCTATATTCAATTGTGTTCTTAATAATTTCCTTTTTTCCTCCACATTCCTATTTTCAGTATTGATATTTCTAGTAACCAACTCCCAATCTAATTCATCTGAGGCTAAATAATTTACTTTTATCATATTGATTTAATTACTATGCAATTAATGAACTGTATGATCGAATACAATGCAACCTATTAGTAATTGTTAAATTCCGGAACTATACCTTTTATGATAGTGAAGCGTTAAATTTTCTTTTAATTGAAATGGTCCCTTTTACTCGAGCCTCCACGTTGCGTCGCCACTTCGTGTACCCCTCATCCTTACTTACCTTTGAAGGCTTACACTTCACCGACTAGCTCAAGATACGGTTTCTTATCAGGGTTTAACAATTGTGGGATTTTTAGTTCGTTTCACTTTCATATAAAGGTAAAAGTTCATTAATCAGAAGAAATGGGCGCCATAACTTTATTTAGAAAGTTTTAAATTCAATAAGTTTACAAAGGTTACGTATTCTTTCTAACAGTCCACAAATCAATTGTTATGCATTAGAGGCTTATACCTTTCTAATTTTAATACACATTATGTAATTATTTAGCAAGTTTTATTCTTCTCTGACAAGTTAGAATTTGTTCTAATAAAACGTTAGGATTAATGAATCTATCAGTATCTAGGAGATTTCTTATACCTATTTAATTAATAACCTCCGGTTCGTAAGTTGAAAATATAAAGAGCTCTCTATACCCTCGTATTTCTCTTTCCTAGGTCTTAATTACGATTAATGATCGGTATTTAGTTTAATTGGTATCATTCCATGTAGTATAAGAAAGGTCCTTTATGAAAAAAAAACTTATTATTTGACAAGTGACCCAAAAACCAACTTGACAGTCACAGAACGATTTAATCTCACTTCAGGCCACATCACCTGGTAAGTAACTATTCTTTTTACTTGAAACTAATCTGTTATTGAATATTCTTAAGGCTTACGCCCTAATTTAATTATATTTAAGCTATGACGCGAGTTTAAGTCTAACTAACGATATTAAACCCTTTCAGGACTAACATACGGTTAATGCAGAGAACCCTTGAACCTGGACCTCTCCATCTGCCAACATTAACTATGAAGAACTCCTCATCGAACCAAAGAAGTTGCCCTTGACTGGTGAGTGATCTCCTAACTGGTTATAGATTTCTAATTGCGTCCTCTCTTTTCCTTATCGCTCGTAACTTATCGACACACTTCTCCATGGCGAATATACAACTGACCAGAACTGGCGTCAAATGAAAAAGACCGACGAGCTGGTAGTCAAAGAGGAAGCCCTAAGAGCTGGTGGTCAAAGAGGTGACACTAAGAGCTGGTGGTCAAAGAGGTGACACTAAGAGCTGAATCAAGGAAACCCTCTATTACGATTTGTATGTATTAGTTTGCCGTCTACCTACCAGTTATATAATAACTGCCCTTTTCAGAAAGAAAATGTTTGTGGAATTTATCCTATCTGCCTGAAAAATTATTATGTTTTAATACTATGCTGTATGAGTTAAATAATGGCTTACTATTGTCTGCTTGTATCCTTTCTAAGCTAGGATTTTCAATTTGCTTCGCTTCTGCATAGAGAAGCGCCCTTTTGCTTTCTCAATTAAACAGGAAGTAATAATTTTTGTTCTTTATTGTTCTTTTATTAACGTAACCATGGGCCTTCTAAATTAAATTTCAAAAAGGGTAGGCAACCCCTCCTACTGGTCTTGCACTTAAAGTTGCCTCTCTATTAGGATTAATTAATATTGAACGATATTCCTGTAGAAGCTACGATATGTACTGCTACAAACGGTATGAACATTGAATTACTCAAAACACTAATTAAATACGTGCATTTGCGATTTCAGTGGGCTTTTCATTGCATTTTATTATATTTTATTCGTATTCATGGTACCCATAGGTGACAATATTAACGATTTGGTGGTTGCCAAAATAACAATCTGGGATTTTTATAGAGTGCGTATTTTTCACATTATGCAATGGCCACAGGAAAACATAAAGCTTAATGTACACTTCTGCGGTGTTCTTCGTGCACTAGTATTACAAAAGAAATATCTGTATGCCCCTGCTAGCAATTGGATGCTGAAGTTGCATTAAGATAGCGTTTAGTAAGTGCATTTGCGACTTCAGCGGACTTTTCATTGCATTTTTAAATATTTAACCGTATTACTGACACCCATTAGTGACAATATGAACGATTCATATAACAGCTGCTTGCCGAAATAGTACTCTGGGATAGAGAGAGTATTTTTCACAATATGCACTTACGAATTACCACAGAAAAGCATAATGCTTTATGTACTCTTCTGCGTTGTGTTACGTGTACAGTGTGTCCCAAATTGGACACTTTTGATAGGAAACATTCATTTCTAGAGGAGATAGTAAAAAACTAACTTACATGTTACGGGCTCGTTTTTTGTGTAAAAATGAATGGCGAAAACCGCACATCGATATCTTGATCGCTTTAAAAGATACAGGGTGATGTTCAATTTGGTGCATTTTTAACTTACCCCCGTAACTTGCTTATTTGTGAATATTTTGTGTTTCTGCAAAAACATTCTTAAGGCACTTTTTTAAAAGGAATCGAATGGTATGCTTAGCGTTTTTGTAAAACAAATGGCGGGGAAGCTGTAACATAAACTTTCATTTTTCTTATGGTAAATTTTCGACTCACCCCCGTAACTTGCTTATTTGTGAATATTTTGTGTTTCTGCAAAAACATTCTTAAGGCACTTTTTTGAAAGGAATCGAATGGTATGCTTAGTGTTTTTGTAAAACAAATGGCGGGGAAACTGTGACATAAACTTCTATTTTTATTTACCATAAGTAAAAACAAAAGTTTATGTCATAGCTTCCCTGCCATTTGTTTTACAAAAACACTAAGCATACCATTCGATTCCTTTTAAAAAAGTGCCTTAAGAATGTTTTTGCAGAAACACAAAATATTCACAAATAAGCAAGTTGGTGAGTCGAAAATTTACCATAAGAAAAATGAAAGTTTATGTTACAGCTTCCCCGCCATTTGTTTTACAAAAACGCTAAGCATACCATTCGATTCCTTTTAAAAAAGTGCCTTAAGAATGTTTTAGCAGAAACACAAAATATTCACAAATAAGCAAGTTACGGGGGTAAGTCAAAAATGCACCAAATTGAACATCACCCTGTATCTTTTAAAGCGATCAAAATATCGATGTGCGGTTTTCGCCATTCATTTTTACACAAAAAACGAGCCCGTAACATGTAAGTTAGTTTTTTACTATCTCCTCTAGAAATGAATGTTTCCTGTCAAAAGTGTCCAATTTGGGACACACTGTACTAGTATTGCAAAGGAAATATCTTTTTGCCCTTCCTAGTAATTGGATGCTAATTTTTCATTAAGATAGCGTCTAATAAGCTCATCTGCGACTTCAGAGGAGTTTTCATAGAATTTTATTATATTTTATCCTTATTCATGGCACCCATCAGTGACAATATTAACGATTTACTACAGCTGGATGCCGAAATAGCACCCTGGGATTCTTATAGAGAGTGTATTTTTCAGATTATGCACTTGAAAATGGCCACAGGGACCAATAAAGCTTAGATACACTTCTGGTGTGTTTTACGTGTACTAGTATTGCAAAAGAAAAATCTTTACGCCCCTTTCTAGAAGTTGGATTCTAAATTTGCATTAAGATAGCGTCTAATAAGCGCATCTGCGACTTCAGCAGAGTTTCATTGGATGGTATTATATTTTATCCGTATTCATGGCAAACATCTGTGACAATATGAACGATTTACTACAGCTGGAAGCCGAAGTAGCACCCTGGGATTTTTATAGAGTGTGTATTTTTCCCATTATGCACTTACCAATGGCCACAGGGAAACATAAAGCTTATTGTACACTTCTGCGGTGTTCTTCGTGTACTAGAAAGAAATATCTGTATGCCCCTGCTAGCAATTGGATGCTGAAGTTGCATTAAGATAGCGTTTAGTAAGTGCATTTGCGACTTCAGCGGACTTTTCATTGCATTTATAAATATTTAACCGTATTAATGGCACCCATCAGTGACAATATGAACGATTTACTACAGCTGCTTGCCGAAATAGTACTCTGGGATTTTTATAGAAAGAGTATATTTCACAATATGCACTTACGAATGACCACAGAAAAGCATAAAGCTTTATGTACTCTTCTGCGGTGTGTTACGTGTACTAGTATTGCAAAAGAAATATCGTTTTGTCCTTCCTAGTAATCGGATGCTGATTTTGCATTAAGATAGCGTCTAATAAGCGCATCTGCGACTTCAGCAGAGTTTTCATTGAATTTTATTATATTTTATCTGTAAAAGAAATATCTTTATGCCCCTTCTAGCAATGGGATTCTAAATTTGCATTAAGATAGCGTTTTATAAGTGCATTTTCGATTTCAGTGGGCTTTTCATTGCATTTTATTATATTTTATCCGTATTCATGGTACCCATCAGTGACAATATTAACGATTTACTACAGCTGGATGGCGAAATAGCACCGTGGAATTTTTATAGAGACTGTATTTTTCAGATTATGCACTTGGAAATGGCCATAGGGACCAACAAAGCTTAGTTGCACTGCTGGTGTGTTTTGCGTGTACTAGTATTGCAAAAGAAATATTTTTATACCCCTTCTAGCAATTGGATGCTGAACTTGCATTAAGATAGCGTTTAATAAGTGCATTTGAGATTTCAGTGGGCTTTTGATTGCATTTTATAATACATTATTCGTACTCATGTCACCCATCACTGACAATATTAACGATTTACTACTTGTGGCTGCCAAAATAGCACTCTGGGAATCTTATAGAATGTGTATTTTTCACTTTATGAACTTACGAATGGCCACAGGGAAACATAAAGCTTTACGTACACTTCTGCGGTGTTTTACGTGTAGTAGTTTTGCAAAATAAATATCTTTATGCTCCTCCTAGCAATTGGATGCTGAACTTGCATTAAGATATCTTTTAGTAACTGCATTTGCTACTTCAGCGGACTTTTTATTGTATTTTTATATAATATAACCGTATTAATGGCACCCATCAGTGACAATATGAACGATTTACTATAGCTTTTTGTCGAAATAGCGAAATAGAGAGTGAATTTTTCACATTATGCACTTACCAATGGCCATATGGAAACATAAAGCTTTATGGGCACCTCTGCGGTGTTTTACGTGTAGTAGTATTGCAAAAGAAATATCTTTATGCCCCTCCTAGCAATTGGATGCTAAATTTGTTTTAAAATAGCGTTTAGTAAGTGCATCTGCAACTTCAGCGGAGTTTTTATTAGATTTTATTATATTTTAGCCGTATTCATGGCAAGCATCTGTGACAATATGAACGATTTACTACAACTGGATGCCGAAATAGCACCCTAGGATTTTTATAGAGAGTGTATTTTTCAGATTATGCACTTGGAAATGCCCACAAAGACCAATAAAGCTTGAATTATTCTACCGGTGTGTGTTACGTGTACGAGTATTGCAAAAGCAATATCTTTATGCTTTTTCTAGAAATTTGAATCTAAATTTGCATTAAGATAGCGTTTAATAAGTGCATTTGCGATTTCAGTTGACGCTTAATTGTATTTTATTATATTTTATCCGTATTCATGGTACCCATCAGTGACAATTAGTGATGGGCACAACCGGACAATTTTCATAACCGAATTATTTGCATTCGAATGATATTAATAACCAAATGATTATTTGAATAATCATTCGAATAAATTTTGGCTCTCGATTCGTTTCGATTTCGCCGGTTGGCGGTTTACCGGTTGGCGGTTCACCGTCATCTGCATCGGCACAGTAACTTGCAGATAGCAGAGGAACCCAGTTAATCGTTAATTATAATAATTGTATAAATGATTTTTATTAGATTTCTAAGGAGTTTAAACCATTGAGAAGAGCTATATCAATACTAATCATAAAGAAATTATAAATATGCGAATACAAAGTATCTATTGAATCTATTTTTAGTTCATAAAATTCTCTAGTAGCCACCCTTCCCTTTTCGCTTGCACATCATACCGGTATATTTTATAATCCATAATTTATCTACGTTCAGCCTTCTGCGGTTCTAAGGACGCACACTTAAAATTTTAAACATCGAAATCCATTTCTTGTCCACGGTCATATCATATGACGACGGATGGGCATCGACTGCTCCGGTATTAAAAATTAAATGTAAATCTGTTACGATATTGGAAAATCTTATTTCACTTTCTGTTTATCCTTTATTAGGCATAATCAACAGCGTTTCGAAGCAAAAATTTACGCCGTTATAAATTAATACCAACACAGCTTCTGCAAGTCTCATACTCAGCAGAGCGTTATCTTTAATAGGAACGGCCCCATAAATTTAACCGGTCGACTGGAAGTCTCAAATGTGTTAATAACATCAACAATCAGCCGCGAGCCTCACTTGGGTCAATCAGTACAATCTGCTTTGCTTGTGGTTCCGAATGACGTAATATTTACAGAATTGCGATCACTCGCAGGTCGCTGAGATACGTCACGTAGAACGTATCAAGATGAGGTTATTTTTCATTCGAATACTTGGAACGAAAACCGAGTTACAGAGGTTATTTCAATAACCGGATAACCGGTTATTTTTCAATCAAATAAGCCCATCACTAGTGACAATATTAACGATTTACTACAGGTGGTTGCCAAAATAGCACTCTGGGATTCTTATAGAATGTGTATTTTGCACATTATGCACTTACCAATGGTCACAGGAAAGCATAAAGCTTTATGTACTCTCCTGCGGTGTTTTACGTGAAGTAACATTGCAAAAGAAATATCTTGATGCCCCTCCTAGCAATTGGATGCTGACAATCCATTAAGATAGCGTTTAGTAAGTGCATCTGCGACTTCAGCAGAGTTTTCATTGGATTTTATTATATTTTAGCTTTATTCGTGGCAAGCATCTGTGACAATACGAACTATTTACTACAGCTGCATGCTGAAAACCCCCCCTGGGGAATTTATAAAGAGTGTATTTTTCAGATTTTGCACTTGGAAATGGCCGCCGGGATCCATAAAGTTTCAGTTACACTTTTGGTGTGTTTTACGTGTACTAGTATTGCAAAAGAAATATCTTTATGCCCCTTCTAGCAATTGGATTCTAAATTTGCATTGAGAAAGCGTTTAATTAGTTCATTTGTGATTTCAGCGGGCTTTTCATTGCATTTTATTATATTTTATCCGTATTCATGGTACCCATCAGTGACAATATTAACGATTTACTACAGCTGGATGCCGAAATAGCACCCTAGGATTTTTATAGAGAGTGTATTTTTCAGATTCTGCACTTGAAAATGGTCACAGGGACCAATAAAGCTTAGTTGCACTTCTGGTGTGATTTACGTGTAGTATTGCAAAAGGAATATCTTTACGCCTCTTCTAGAAATTGGATTCTAAATTTGCATTAAGATAGCGTTTAATAGGTGCGTTTGCGATTTTAGTGGCCTTTTCATTGCATTTTAATATATTTTATTCGTATTCATGGTACCAATCAGTGATAACGTTAACGATTTACTACAACTGGATGCCGAAATAGCACTCTGGGATTTTTATAGAGAGTAAATTTTTCACATTATGCACTTACCAAAGGCCATAAGGAAACATAAAGCATTATGTGCACTTCTGCGGTGTTTTACGTGTAGTAGTATTGCAAAAGAAATATCTTTATGCCCCGCCTAGCAATTGGATGCTGAATTTGTATTAAGATAGCTTTTAGTTAGTTCATTTACGATTTCAGTGGGCTTTTTATTGCATTTTGTTATATTTTATTCGTATTTATGGTACCCATTAGTGACAGTCTTAACGATTTACTACAGATAGTTGCCACAATAGCACTCCGGGATTTTTATAGAGAATGTATTTTTCAGATTATGAACTTGGAAATGGCCACATGGACCAATAAAGCTTTAGTTACACTTCTGCGTTGTTTTACGTGTACTAGTATTACAAAAGAAATATCTGTATGCCCCTCCTAGTAATTGGATGCTGAATTTGCATTAAGATAGAGTTTAGTAAGTGCATTTCTAACTTCAGCGGAGTTTTCATGGCACACTTATTTATTTTAGATGTATTAATGGCACCCATCAGTGAGAATATGATTTATTTACTACAGCTGTTTGCCGAAATAGCACTCTGGGATTTTTATCGAGTGGGTATTTTTCACATTATGCACTTACAAATGAGCACAGGGAAACATAAAGCTTTAGTTACACTTCTGGGGTGTTTTACGTGTACTAGTATCACAAAAGAAGTATCTGTATACCCCTCCTAGTAATTGGATGCAGAATTTGCATTAAGATAGCATTTAGTAAGTGCATTTCTAACTTCAGCGGACCTTTCAAGGCATTGTTATATATTTTAGATGTATTAGTGGCACCCATTAGTGACAATATGAACTATTTACTACATCTGTTTGCCGAAATAGCACTCTGGGATTTTTATAGAGTGGGTATTTTTCACATTATGCACTTACAAATGGCCACAGGGAAACATAAAGCTTTGTGTACACTTCTGCGGTGTTTTACGTGTAGTAGTATTGCAAAAGAAATATCTTTATGGCCCTTCTAGCAATTGGACTCTAAATTTGTATTAAGAAAGCGTTTAATTAGTTCATTTATGATTTCAGTGACCTTTTTATAGCATCTTGGTATATTTTATTCGTATTCATGGTACCCATCAGTGACAGTATTAACGATTTACTACAGGTATTTGCCAAAATAGTACTCTGGGATTTTTATAGAAGTTGTATTTTTCAAATTATGCACTTGGTAATGGCCACTTGGAACAATAAAGCTTGAGTAACACTTTTGCGGTGTTTTACGTGTACTAGTATCACAAAAGAAATATCTGTATGCCCCTCCTAGTAATTGGGTGCTGAATTTGCATTAAGATATCGTTTAGTAAGTGCATTTGCGACTTAAGCGGACTTTTCATTGCATTTTTATATATTTTAATCGTATTAATGGCACACATCAGTGACAATATGAACGATTTACTACAGCTGTTTATCGAAGTAGCCCTCTGGGACTTTTATAGTGTGTGTTGTTTACATTATGTACTTACAAACGGCCACAAAGAAACAAAAAGCTTTATGTACACTTCTACCGTGTTTTACGTGTAGTAGTATTGCAAAAGGAATATCTTTATGCCTCTCTAGCAATCGGATGCTGAACTTGCATTAAGATATCGTTTAGTAAGTGCATTTGCGACTTCAGCGGACTGTTCATTGCATTTTATGCATTTTAACCGTATTAAAGACACCCATCAGTGACAATATGAACGATTTACTACAGATGTTGGTCGTAATAGAGCTTCGGGATTTATATAGAGTGTGTATTTTTCACATTCTGCACTTACAAATGGCCACAAGGAAACATAAAGCTTTATGTACACTTCAGCGGTGTTTTATGTGTAGTAGTATTGTAAAAGAAATATCTTTATGCTCCTCTTAGCAATTGGATGCCGAACTTGCTTTAAGATATCGCTTAGTAAGTTCATTTGCAATTTCAGCGGACTTTTTATTGCATTTTTATGCATTTTAACCGTATTAATAGCACTCATCAGTGACAATATGAACGATTTACTATAGATGTTTGTCGAAATAGATCTCTGGGATTTTTAAAGAGTGTGTATTTTTCACATTATGCACTTACAAATTGCCACAAGGAAACATAAAGCTTTATGTACACCACTGCGGTGTTTTACGTGTAGTAGTATTGTAAAAAAAATAACCTTATGCCCCTCCTAGCAATTCGATGCTGAATTTGCAATTAGATAAAATTTAGTATTGCATTTTCGACCTCAGCGGACTTTTCATTGCATTTTTACATATTTTACCGTATTAATGGCTCCCATCGGTAACAATATGGACGATTTACTACAGCTGTTTGTCGAAATAGCTCTATGATATTTTTATAGTGTGTGAATTTTTCACATTATGCTCTTACAAAGGGCCACAAGGAAACATAAAGCTTTGTGTACATTTCTGTGATGATTGACGTGTAGTAGTATTGCAAAAGAAATATCCTTATGCCCCTTCTAGCAATTGGATGGTGAACTTGCATTAAGATATAGTTTAGTAAGTTCATTTGCGACTTCAGCGGCATTTTATTGCATTTTTTATACTTTAATCGTCTTAATGGCACCCATCAGTGACAATATGAACGATTTACTACAGCTGTTTGTCGAAATAGCCTTCTGGGATTTTTATAGAGTGTGTATTTTTCACATTATGCACTTATAAATAGCCACAAGGAAACATAAAGTTTTATTTACACTACTGCGGTGTTTTATGTGTATTAATATTGCAAAAGGAATATCCTTATGCCCCTCCTAGCAATTGGATGCTGAACTTGCATTAAGATATCGTTTAGCAAGTGCATTTGCGACTTCAGCGGACATTTCATTAAATTTTTATATATTTTAATCGTATTAATGGCACCCATCAGTCACAATATGAAAGATTTACTACAGATGTTTGTCGAAATAGCCCTCTGGGATTTTTATAGAGTGTGTATTTTTTACATTATGCTCTTACAAATGGCTACAGGGAAACGTCAAGCTTTGTGTACACTTCTGTGGTGTTTGACGTGGAGTAGTATTGCAAAAGAAATATCTTTATGCCCCTCTTAGCAATTGGATGCTGAATTTTCATTAAGATAGAATTAAGTATATGCATTTGCGACTTCAGCGGACTTTTCATTGGATTTTTATGAATTTTAACCGTATTATTGGCACCCATCAGTGACAATATGAACGATTTACTACAACTGTTTGTCGAAATAGCACTCTTTGCATTTTATAGAGCGTGTATTTTTCACATTATGCTCTTACAAATGGCCACAGGGAAACATAAAGCGGTGACAAGATGAACGATTTACTACAGATTTTTGTCGAAATAGCCCTCTGGAATTTTTGTTGAATGTGTATTTTTTAAATTATGCTCTTATAAATGGCCACAGGAAAACGTCAAGCTTTGTGTACACTTCTGTGGTGTCTAGCAGTATTGCAAAAGAAATATCCTTATGCGCCTCCTAGCAATTTTATGCTAAACTTGCATTAAGATACCGATTAGTAAGTGCATTTACGACTTCAGCGGACTCTTCGTTGCATTTTTAAATGTTTTAATAGTATTAATGGCGCCCATCAGTGACAATATGAACGATATACTTCAGCTGTTTGTCGAAATAGCCCTCTGCGATTTTTATAGAGTGTGTATTTTTAACATTGTGCACTTACAAATGGCCACAGGGAAACATAAAGCTTTATTTAAACTTCTACGGTTTTTACGTGTAGTAGTATTGCAAAAGAAATATCCTTATACCTCTTCTAGCAATTGGATGCTGAATTTGCATTAAGACAGCGTTTGGTAAGTTCATTTGCGACTTCAGCGGACTTTTCAATGTATTTTTATATATTGTAACTGTATTAATGGCACCAATCAGAGACAATATAAACGATTTACTACAGCTGTTTGTCGAAATAGCGCTCAGGGATTTTAATAGAGTGTGTATTTTTCACATTATGCTCTTACAAATGGCCACAGGGAAGCATAAAGCTTTATGTACACTTTTGCGGTATTTTACGTCTAACAGTATTGCAAAACAAGCCTCTTTATGCCCCTACTAGCAATTGGATGCTGAACTTGCATTATGATATTGTTTAGTAAGTTCATTTGCGAGTTCAGCGCACTTTTCATTGGATTTTTATGAATTTTAACGGTATTAATGGCACCCATCAGTGACAATGTGAACGATTGACAACAGCTGTTTGTCGAAATAGCCTTCTGGAATTTTTATAGAGTGTGTATTTTTCACATTATGCACTTACAAATGGCCACAGGAAAACATAAAGCTTTATATACACTTCAACGATGTTTTACGTGTAGTAGTATTGCAAACGAAATATCTGTATGCCCTCCTAGCAATTGGATGCCGAACTTGCTTTAAGATATCACTTAGTAAGTTCATTTGCAACTTCAGCGGACTTTTTATTGCATTTTTTATATTTTAATCGTATTAGTGGAACCCATCAGTGACAATATGAACGATTTACTACAGCTGTTTGATGAAATAGCCTTCTGGGATTTTTATAGAGTGTGTATTTTTTACATTATGCACTTACAAATAGCCACAGGGAAACATAAAGCTTTATAAACATTTCTACGGTGTTTTACGTGTAGTAGTGTTGCAAAATAAATATCTGTATGCCCTCCTAGCAATTGGATTCCGAACTTGCTTTAAGATATCACTTAGTAGGTTTATTTGCGACATCAGCGGACTTTTCATTGCATTTTTATATATTTTACCGTATTAATGGCTCTCATCAGTAACAATATGAACGATTTACTACAGCTGTTTGTCGAAATAGCCTTCTGGGATTTTTATAGTGTGTGTATTTTTCACATTATGCTCTTACAAATGGCCACAAGGTAACATAAAGCTTTGGGTACACTTCTGTGGTGTCTAGCAGTATTGCAAAAGAAATATCCTTATGCGCCTCCTAGCAATTGTATGCTAAACTTGCATTAAGATACCGTTTAGTAAGTGCATTTGCGACTTCAGCGGACTCTTCGTTGCATTTTTAAATGTTTTAATAGTATTAATGGCACCCATCAGTGACAATATGAACGATATACTTCAGATGTTTGTCGAAATAGCCCTCTGCGATTTTTATAGAGTGTGTATTTTTAACATTGTGCACTTACAAATGGCCACAGGGAAACATAAAGCTTTATTTAAACTTCTACGGTTTTTACGTGTAGTAGTATTGCAAAAGAAATATCCTTATACCTCTTCTAGCAATTGGATGCTGAATTTGCATTAAGACAGCGTTTGGTAAGTTCATTTGCGACTTCAGCGGATTTTTCAATGTATTTTTATATATTGTAACTGTATTAATGGCACCAATCAGAGACAATATAAACGATTTACTACAGCTGTTTGTCGAAATAGCGCTCAGGGATTTTAATAGAGTGTGTATTTTTCACATTATGCTCTTACAAATGGCCACAGGGAAGCATAAAGCTTTATGTACACTTTTGCGGTATTTTACGTCTAACAGTATTGCAAAACAAGCCTCTTTATGCCCCTACTAGCAATTGGATGCTGAACTTGCATTATGATATTGTTTAGTAAGTTAATTTGCGAGTTCAGCGCACTTTTCATTGGATTTTTATGAATTTTAACGGTATTAATGGCACCCATCAGTGACAATATGAACGATATACTTCAACTGTTTGTCGAAATAGATTTCTGGGATTTTTAAAGAGTGTGTATTTTTCACATTATGCTCTTACAAATTGCCACGAGGAAACATAAAGCTTTATGTACACCACTGCGGTGTTTTACGTGTATTAATATTGCAAAAGAAATAACCTTATGCCCCTCCTAGCAATTCGATGCTGAATTTGCAATTAGATAAAATTTAGTATTGCATTTGCGACCTCAGCGGACTTTTCACTGCATTTTTATATATTTTACCGTATTAATTGCTCCCATCGGTAACAATATGGACGATTTACTACAGCTGTTTGTCGAAATAGCTATATGATATTTTTATAGTGTGTGTATTTTTCACATTATGCTCTTACAAATGGCCACAAGGAAACATAAAGCTTTGTGTACATTTCTGTGGTGTTTGACGTGTAGTAGTATTGCAAAATAAATATCCTTCTGCCACTTCTAGCAATTGGATGGTGAACTTGCATTAAGATATAGTTTAGTAAATTTATTTGCTACTACAGCGGCATTTCATTGCATTTTTTATATTTTAAGCGTATTACTGGCACCCATCAGTGACAATATGAACAATTTACTACAGGTGTTTGTCGAAATTGCCCTCTGGGTTTTTTATAGAGTGTGTATTTTTCACATTATGCACTTATAAATAGCCACAAGGAAACATAAAGTTTTATATACACTACTGCGGTGTTTTACGTGTATTAATATTGCAAAAGGAATATCCTTATGCAACTCCTAGCAATTGGATGCTGAACTTGCATTAAGATATCGTTTAGTAAGTGCATTTGCGACTTCAGCGGACATTTCCTTGCATTTTTATATATTTTAATCGTATTAATGGCACCCACCAGTCACAATATGAAAGATTTACTACTGCTGTTTGTCGAAATAGCCCTCTGAAATTTTTATAGAGTGTGTATTTTTCACATTATGCTCTTACTAATGGTCACAGGGTAACATAAAGCTTTGTGTACACTTCTGTGGTGTTTGACGTCTAGCAGTATTGCAAATGAAATATCTTTATGCCCTTCTTAGCAATTGGATTCTGAACTTGCATTAAGATACCGTTTAGTAAGTGCATTTGCGACTTCAGCGGACTCTTCATTGCATTTTTAAATGTTTTAATAGTATTAATGCCACCCGTCAGTGACAATATGAACGATATACTTCAGCTGCTTGTCGAAATAGCCCTCTGCGATTTTTATAGAGTGTGTATTTCTTACATTATGCACTTACAAATGGCCACAAGGAAACATAAAGCTTATGTACACTACTGCTGTGTTTTGCGTGTAGTAGTATTGCAAAACAAATATGTTTATGGCCCTGCTAGCAATTGGATGATGAACTTGCATTATGATATCGTTTAGTAAGTTCATTTGCGACTTCAGCGGACATTTCATTGGATTTTTATGAATTTTAACGGTATTAATGGCACCCATCAGTGACAATATGAACGATTTACTATAGATGTTTGTCGAAATAGCCCTCTGGGATTTTTATAGAGTGTGTATTTTTTACATTATGCTCTTACAAATGGCCACAGGGAAACGTCAAGCTTTGTGTACACTTCTGTGGTGTTTGACGTGTAGTAGTATTGTAAAAGAAATATCTTTATGCCCCTCTTAGCAATTGGATGCTGAATTTTCATTAAAATAGAATTAAGTTTGCGACATCAGAGGACTTTTCTTGGATTATTATGAATTTTAACCATATTAATGGCAACCATCAGTGACAATATGAACGATATACTTCAGCTGTTTGTCGAAATAAATCTCTGGGATTTTTAGAGAGTGTGTATTTTTCACATTATGCACTTACAAATTGCCACAAGGAAACATAAAGCTTTATGTACACCATTGCGGTGTTTTACGTGTAGTAGTATTGTAAAAGAAATAACCTTATGCCCCTCCTAGCAATTCGATGCTGAATTTGCAATTAGGTAAAATTTAGTATTGCATTAGCGACCTCAGCGGACTTTTCATTGCATTTTTATATATTTTACCGTATTAATGGCTCCCATCGGTAACAATATGGACGATTTACTACAGCTGTTTGTCGAAATAGCTCTATGATATTTTTAGAGTGTGTGTAGTTTTCACATTATGCTCTTACAAATGGCCACAAAGAAACATAAAGCTTTGTGTACATTTCTGTGGTGTTTGACGTGTAGTAGTATTGCAAAAAAAATATCCTTATGCCCCTTCTAGCAATTGGATGGTGAACTTGCATTAAGATATAGTTTAGTAAATTTATTTGCGACTTCAGCGGCATTTCATTGCATTTTTTATATTTTAATCATATTAATGGCACCCATCAGAGACAATATGAACTATTTGCTAAACTTGCATTAAGACAGCGTTTAGTAAGTGCATTTGCGACTCCAGCAAACTTTTTATTACATTTTTATATATTTTAACGGTGTTAATGGCACTCATCAGAGATAATATAAACGATTTACTACAGCTGTTTGTCGAAATAGCCCTCTGGGATTTTTATAGAGTGTGTATTTTTCACTTTATGCACTTACAAATAGCCACAAGGAAACATAAAGCTTTACCTACTTTTCTGCGGTGTTTTATGTGTAGTGGTATTGCAAAAGAAATATATTTATGCCCCTCCTAGCAATAGGTTGTTGAACTTGCATTAAGACAGCGTTTAGTAAGTGCATTTGCGACCTCAGCGGACTTTTTATTGCATTTTAATATATTTTAACCGTATTAATGGCACCCATCAGTGACAATATGAACGATTGACTACAGCTGTTTGTCGAAATGGCGTTCTGGGATTTTTATAGAGTGTGTATTTTTCACATTATGCACTTACAAGTGGCCATAGCGAAACCTAAAGCTTTATATACACTTCTACGGTGTTTTACGTGTAGTAGTATTGCAAAAGAAATATCTGTATGCCCTCCTAGCAATTGGATGCCGAACTTGCTTTAAGATATCACTTAGTAAGTTCATTTGCGACTTCAGCGGAGTTTTCATTGCATTTTTGTATATTCTACTGTATTAATGGCTCCCATGAGTAGCAATATGAACGATTTACTACAGCTGTTTGTCGAAATAGCCCTCTGATATTGTCACATTATGCTCTTACAAATGGCCACAAGGAAACATAAATCTTTGTGTACACTTCTGCGGTGTTTGACGTGTAGTAGTATTGCAAAAGAAATATCTTTATGCCCCTCCTAGCAATTGGATGCAAAACTTGCATTAAGACAGCGTTTAGTAAGTGCATTTGCGACTTCGCCAAACTTTTTATTGCATTTTCATATATTTTAGCAGTATTAATGGCACCCATCAGTGACAATGTGAACGATTGACAACAGCTGTTTGTCGAAATAGCCTTCTGGAATTTTTATAGAGTGTGTATTTTTCACATTATGCACTTACAAATGGCCACAGGAAAACATAAAGCTTTATATACACTTCTACGATGTTTTACGTGTAGTAGTATTGCAAACAAAATATCTGTATGCCCTCCTAGCAATTGGATGCCGAACTTGCTTTAAGATATCACTTAGTAAGTTCATTTGCAACTTCAGCGGACTTTTTATTGCATTTTTTATATTTTAATAGTATTAGTGGCACCCATCAGTGACAATATGAACGATTTACTACAGCTGTTTGTTGAAATAGCCTTCTGGCATTTTTATAGAGTGTGTATTTTTCACATTATGCACTTACAAATAGCCACAGGGAAACATAAAGCTTTATAAACATTTCTACGGTGTTTTACGTGTAGTAGTGTTGCAAAATAAATATCTGTATGCCCTCCTAGCAATTGGATTCCGAACTTGCTTTAAGATATCACTTAGTAGGTTTATTTGCGACATCAGCGGACTTTTCATTGCATTTTTATATATATTACCGTATTAATGGCTCCCATCAGTAACAATATGAACGATTTACTACAGCTGTTTGTCGAAATAGCCTTTGCTTCTTGTATTAAGATATCGTTTAGTAAGTTCATTTGCGACTTCAGCGGACTTTTTATAGCATTTTCATATATTTTAACCGTATTAATGGCACCGATCAGTAACAATATGAACGATTTACTACTGCTGTTTGTCGAAATAGCCCTCTGAAATTTTTATAGTGTGCGTGTTTTTCACATTATGATCTTACAAATGGCCACAGGGAAACATAAAGCGTTGTGTATACTTCTGTAGTGTTTGACGTGTAGTAGTATTGCAAAAGATATATCTTTATGCACCTCTTTCCAAGTCAATGCTGAATTATCATTAAGGTAGAATTAAGTATATTCATTTGCGAGATCAGCGAACTTTTTATTGCATTTTTATATATTTTAACCGTATTAATGGCACCAATCAATGACAATATGAACGATTTACTACTGCTGTTTGTCGAAATAGCCCTCTGAAATTTTTATAGTGAGCGTGTTTTTCACATTATGATCTCACAAATGGCCACAGGGAAACATAAAGCTTTGTTTACACTTCTGTGGTGTTTGACGTGTAGTAGTATTGCAAAAGAAATATCCCTATGCCTCTTCTAGCAATTGGATGCTGAACTTACATTAAGATATCGTTTAGTAAGTTCATTTGCGACTTCAGCGGACCTTTTATTGCATTTTCATATATTTTAACCGTATTAATGGCACCGATCAGTAACAATATGAACGATTTACTACTGCTGTTTGTCGAAATAGCCCTCTGAAATTTTTATAGTGTGCGTGTTTTTCACATTATGATCTTACAAATGGCCACAGGGAAACATAAAGCGTTGTGTACACTTCTGTGGTGTTTGACGTGTAGTAGTATTGCAAAAGATATATCTTTATGCACCTCTTTCCAAGTCGATGCTGAATTTTCATTAAGGTAGAATTAAGTATATTCATTTGCGAGATCAGCAAACTTTTCATTGCATTTTTATATATTTAACCGTATTAATGGCACAAATCAATGACAATATGAACGATTTACTACTGCTGTTTGTCGAAATAGCCCTCTGAAATTTTTATAGTGAGCGTATTTTTCACATTATGATCTTACAAATGGCCACAGGGAAACATAAAGCGTTGTGTACACTTCTGTGGTGTTTGACGTGTAGTAGTATTGCAAAAGATATATCTTTATGCACCTCTTTCCAAGTCGATGCTGAATTTTCATTAAGGTAGAATTAAGTATATTCATTTGCGAGATCAGCGAACTTTTCATTGCATTTTTATATATTTTAACCGTATTAATGGCACCCATCACTGACAATATGAACGATTTACTACTGCTGTTTGTCGAAATAGCCCTCTGAAATTTTTATAGTTATCGTGTTTTTCACATTATGATCTCACAGGGAAACATAAAGCTTTGTGTACACTTCTATGGTGTTTGACGTGTAGTAGTATTGCAAAACAAATATCTTTATGCCCCTCCTAGCAATTGAATGCAGAACTTGCATTAAGACAGCGTTTAGTAATTTTTTGGTTTGACTGGTTGATTGATTAATGTATTGCAGAGCTTTTAGTGTGCTGTATTCCTCTGCCGTGTACTAGCTGGTGTGTTTGGGTAAGTGGTATTTGAAGCTTACATCCTTGGTTATTACGGCTGCCCCTGTTTCACTCCCGAGTTTTGACCCGTCTGTATAAATATGTTCGTAATTTTGGTATTTGTTGCACATTTCAGTAAATGATTTTTGGTATATTGTAGGGCAGGTTTCACATTTTGGGTATCGTTTCAATGTTATATTGTAAACTGGTTCTTTCAATAACCATGGTGCGATTTCACTATAGTTTTTTGTTTGGATGTTTAGGAGAGGCAAATGGAAATGGTTGGAATATTTATGAATTATTTGTTGGAGAGGTAATTCGTTTCTGAGTTGGGTTTTGTTATTTAGTGTTTGGAAGAGATCCTTATATGTTGGGTTGTTGGGGTTACTTGCGAGGTTGATGGTATAATTCAATATGAGCTGTAGTCTTCGAAACTTGAGTGGAGGTTTTCCTGCTTCGCATAATATACTGCTAATAGGGCTGCTTCGAAATGCTCCAGTTGCGATTCTTATTGCTGCATTATGTATCGGGTCTATTAACTTTAGTGTGCTAGGTTTTGCCGTAGAGTAGATTATGCTACCATAGTCTATTTTCGATCGGATCAATGCCTTGTAGATGTTAATTAGCTCCTCTCGTTGTGCTCCCCACTTGATGTGTCCTAATGTTTCTAGTATGTTTAGCTTTAGCGAACATTCTGTTTTTAATGAACGGAGATGTGGTGTCCATGAGAGTTTTTTATCGAATGTTATTCCTAAAAATTTAATGGTATTTACATATTTTATATTTGAGTTTCCTATTTGTAGATTGGGCTCATGGTGGGCTCTTCTTAATTTACAGAAGTGTATGGCTTTTGTTTTATTGCTGCAGAATTTGAATCCCGTGGTGAGTGCTCATTTTTCTAGGTCGATGTGAGTTTTTCATAGTGGATATGTTTTTTCCTCTGTGGTATATTACTAAGTCGTCTGCAAACAGTGAAACTTTTATTCTGGTTGGAATGAATGCTATTATTTTGTTCATTGCCATTAGAAATAGAGTCACACTTAAAATTTCTCCCTGAGGAACTCCGTTTTCCTGCGTTTTTATTTCGGATATTAACTGGTTTGTTTTGACTATAAACTTGCGTTCTGAGAGAAAGTTCTTAACGTAATACAAAATATTTCCGTCAAGTCCATATTCCTTCAGCGATTTCACTATGTTATATTTCCACGTAGTATCATATGCCTTCTCAACGTCAAGGAAAATAGCTATTACGTGTTGTTTGTTCCTGAACGCGGTCTGTATTTCTGATGCCATGGCCACCACTTGATCTATAGTTGAACGTCTGCTCCTAAAGCCACTTTGTATGGGGTTCAATACCTTATTTGCCTCTAAATACCACATAAGTCTTTTGTTGACCATTTTTTGTAATATTTTACTTATGTAGTTGGAAAGTGATATTGGGCGATAGTTATTTGGGTCTTGTTACGTGTTTACTAAACGAAGCTGAGTTCAAGACTGACTTTATTTTCCAAAATACAGTTACAACTCAGGTATACAGTATATGCAACCTAACATACACAACTATAAATCTACTTACATACATACATATAACATCTCCCGTTTTTATAAAAGAAATTAGTTTAAACAAAATTATGTATCTTACATTACATAATCACTAAATCTATTTGGCCTGTTAATTTGTCTCTTAGGTCTATTTACAAAATTGTCGTTAACTTGTGACGGATTTTCATGTGCAATATTTGCAAATCTTACATGTTTAAGTGTAGTGGTTTGATTAACATTTTCAGTTGTGTTAGTAGTTTTAGGTTCGAACACATAATTACTTCGGAAAGGTGGAAGGTGTGCTGTTGGTTTGCTTTCATGACGTAAACGAATGTAAAATTTATTTCTGATGAACATTCTTCCATCCTCCCTTTCAATTTTATATGTTCTATCTCTAATTTTTTCTACAATTTTACCCTTTTTCCATATGCTCTTCGGTGCATCCTGATACCAAATTAGTGATTGATTTTTAAGTTCATCCCTGATCTTGACACCTTTTTTGTCATACCCCTTTTTTGCATTTTCTTTGGATTTTTTGATGCTGTTATTAAACTTGTGAAAATGTATGGTTTTAGGTTTCAAATGTTTGTCATCAATTGTTAAATTGTCTCTCAAATAACGAGACATTAAAATTTGTGAAGGTGCATACGAGTTCTGAATGGGTGTATTTCGAAATGCTAACAGGGCTAAGTATATGTCTTCATTTTCGTCACTATATTTTTTTAATAACTTTTTGATTGATTGAATTGTTCGTTCACTTAAACCGTTCGCTTGTTGATAGTGTGGTGAACTTGTAATACTTTGGAAATTCCACTTTTTCGCAAAATTTTGGAATTCGTGGCTAGTAAACTGTCTACCTGAATCCGAAATTACAATCTTAGGAATTCCATGTCTGGCAAACATTGATTTAAGTTTTTCAATAACATTTGCTGATGTTAAATTATTATGTAAGTTTTCAATTTCGGGAAATTTCGAGTAGTAATCTACTGCCAGTAAAAATGTTTCATTTTTTAGTTCAAATAAGTCTATGCCTATTTTTTGCCATGGAGCTTTTATTATTTCGTGATTTAACATAGGTTCTTTCGAATTCGAGTTGGCATACTTATTACATGCATCGCACTGAGTAACTAAATTTGTTATTTCTTTGTTAATATTGGGCCAATATACAGTAGAATTCGCACGCAAAATGCATTTGTTCTTTCCTAAGTGCCCAGTGTGTATGTCTTTTAGAATTTTATTTCTCCAAGTTTTTGGTATGATTAATCTTTGGCCAAAATAAATTAACTTATTTGTACTTTCCGTTATTTCTGATCTTATGCTATAATATGGTTTTACTAAATTTGGAATTTTAGTTACACTTTTTGGCCATTCGTTTTGAATATATAACCTAATAATTTTTAGCTCTTCGTCTTCTTCTGTGGCTTTAATTAATTCCTTAGTTCTTTCGTTAGAAATTATTACTTTTTTATCAATTAAACAAACGTGAGCTTCAAGCTCCAAACTGTTATCTAATTTTTCGTTCAAATTTAACCGAGAAAGTGTATCGGCAATAACTAGTTCTTTTCCCGGTTTATACGTTAATTCTATGTCATACTTTTGTAGAGACAACATCATGCGTTGCAACCTGGCTGGACACGCATTCAGAGATTTTTTTGAAAATTAACAACAAAGGTTTGTGGTCTGTTTGAACAATAAACTTTTTCCCGTAGATGAATTGATGAAATTTGTTTACTCCAAAACAGATAGCTAGAAGTTCCTTTTCAATTTGTGCATAACGTGTTTGCGTTTCATTTAATGCTTTTGATGCATAAGCACATGGTTTGTTATCTTGTAACAATACAGCTCCCAATGCAAATTTTGAGGCGTCTACCGATATTGTGGTGCATTTATTTATGTCGAAATAATTTAGAATGGGTCTACTACATATTAAATTTTTTAATTCGTTAAAAGCAGTTTCCTGGGCATTGTTCCAAGCAAATTTGGTATCCTGTTTAATTAAATCTCTGAGCGGTTTAGTAATTTCAGAAAGATTATTAATAAATTTCCCTACATATGTTACCAGCCCTAACAATTTTTGTACCTCTTTTTTGTCTTTTGGAACGGGCATTTTATTTATGGCCTTCATATATTCCTCATCAATTTCTACACCGTCTTTTGAGAATTTGTGCCCTAGATATTTTACGGATTGTATGCCAAATTCACATTTTTCTAAATTGAATTTGATGTTATGTTCTCTAGCAATTTTGAAAACTTTCCTTAATGTTTCATCGTGCTCTTCTTTAGTTTGCGCATGAATTAAGATGTCGTCGATGTATATTTGTACATTTTTCAAATTGAAAATATTTTGGAAATATTACTGAAACACCTCACTAGCAGTTTTAATTCCAAAGGGTAATCTCAAAAATCTAAATCTGCCGTAAGGGGTACCGAATGTACACAATTTGGACGATTCCTCGTCAAGTGGAATGTTCCAAAACCCACTTGTAGCATCTAATTTTGAGTAGTATGATGATCCATTTAATTTTGTACAAATTTCTTCCACTGTGGGTAATTTATATGTGTGCGTTTTAATAGCAGCGTTAAGGTCTCTAGGATCTAAACATATTCTTAGTGAACCATTTGATTTTCGAACTAATACAAATGAATTTAGCCAATCTGTACTGCCATGCACCCTTTCTAATATTTGTAAATTTACCAATTGATTCAAACATTGTTGAAACTGATTCTGTAATGGAATTGGTACATTTCTAATTGGATGAGACACCGGAATAGCATTCTCTTTGAGTTCAATCTTATAATTTCTACATATTTTGCCCATTCCTTGAAAAATATCAGTATATTTATTAATTAATTGTTGATAACATACCTTAGTTTCATTTTTGATTGCATTAATGACTTTAATATTTGGGTCATTTTCTATTTTAATTATGCCTAATTCTACACTAGTTCTTAAACCTAAAATGGACTCATGTCTACCTACTACCACGTTGAATTCTGCATTTCTGTAGTATTTTCCCTTAAATTTTAGATTCAAAAAACATTTACCTAGGTACGATCGGAATTTCCTCGCCTGTGTAGGTCACCAGCGTTTCCGTGTTCCTCTGAATTTTCCTTGTGTCGAACTCTGCTTCTCGTAATTTACCTAATGTTATTATATTTGTACACGCTCCTGTGTCCACCTTAAACCTAGTTTTTGACCTTAATTTACTATTAATTGATAAATCTACAAAACAATAATTAATATTATTTGAATTAATAGAATTAATTGACAAGTTTTCAACTTCAGATCCATTTTGCCATTGATAAATTTCATTAATGCGCTTTGATTTACTTTTACACATGTTGGCAAAATGATTTGGAGCCAAACACTTGTTACATGTTTTACCATACGCCGGACACGCATTAATTTTGTGGTTTTTACCGCATCTATTACAATCCCTTATTGTTCTTCCTGCATTTCTTGATTTGGACCTGGTTCTTGAGAATTGTCCGCCATTCGAATTTGAACTGTCCTTGAAGTTCCGGTCGACGCGTGAGTCATGGTAGCTTCGCTTTACCGCGTCCACCTGCTGCTGGGTTGGTAAGTTTCCACCGGATGTTGACGCTTCTTTGTCCTTCATGAATTGTAAATTCTTTCTGGAACTTTCCGTTATAATGCAGCATTCAATGACCTTGTCCAGGGATTGTCCTTCATTTTCAAGCAATTTTTCACGGAGTGGTTCGTCATTAATGCCAATTATAATCATGGTTTTGATCATTTCGTCCATCAATGTTGCATCACCAAATTCACATTGTTTTGCCTGAATTTTCAACTCCGTTATAAATTTTTCTACCTGATTGCCATTCTGTCTCGAAGTAAAGAATTTGAATCGCTCGTAGGTCGTGTTTTTCTTAGGGGTGAAGTGGTTCGTAAATTTTGTTTTCAATTCTGCTATTTGGTTCGTTTGATCTTCTCCAAAAGTAAACGTGTTAAATATATTTATAGCTTCTTCTCCCAGACAGTATAATAATTGTGCACACTGAACTTTTTGTGGTTTTGCATCCAAGTCAGTTGCCGTTGAATAAATTTCAAACCGCTGTAACCACGCTTTCCAATTTTCCGACACGTTTCCTTTTAAATTTATGGGTTGAATGGGCGGTCTACTGTTTTCCATTTTAATTTGATTTAATTTGTTTATCCGCTTTTCTTTCACGCACTTTTATTTTTAACGTTTTAATTTTAATTTACGTACCTCGCGACTGCGCCATGTTACGTGTTTACTAAACGAAGCTGAGTTCAAGACTGACTTTGTTTTCCAAAATACAGTTACAACTCAAGTATACAGTATATGCAACCTAACATACACAACTATAAATCTACTTACATACATACATATAACAGGTCTGTTTTGTTTTTTCCTGGTTTTAGTATTGGAATCGTTAATACGTCTTTCCATTTGCTTGGATATACGTTACTGGTCCATATGTAGTTATATATTTCGAGTAGGTGATTCATGGTCTCTGTGGGTATGTGTTTTAGTATTTCATAGGGAATTCCATCTGGACCTGGGCTGCTCGTTGTCTTCAGTTCTTCAAGGGTTTGTTTTAGTTCTCTCCGGGTAAACGGGTTGTTTATAGGTATGTGATGGTTAGGGTTTATTTTTATGGATTTACTCTCACTCTCGTACTTAATATTTAAAAATTGATCGTTGTAGTGTTCGTTGCTGGAGTTATGCTGAAAGGTTTCCGCTAGTAGGTTAGCAATTTGTTGTGGATTGGAGATAGCTGTTGTTTCTTTTATTAATAGGGGTATTTGATGGTTAGGTGTATTGTATCCTTTTAGTTTCCGTATTTTCTCCCACACTTTTGATGGAGGAGTATCTGAATTAATTGAGGAAATATACTCTTGCCAGCTTTGTTTCTTACTTTGTAGTATTGTGCGTCGGGCAATGGCTCGACATTTTTTAAATACTATAAAGTTTTAAACAGTTTTATTTTTCCTGTATTTATAGAATGCTTTTTTGCTGTCTTTTATAGCTTTCTTACATTCCAAGTTCCACCAAGGGATATTTTCTTGTTTACTCCGATGACTTTTTCTTCTATTGCTGCGTGTGCTGCATTTATTATGTGTATAGTGAAATTTTGTACTATTGTGTCTATGTTCCCTCCGTTAGTTATGTTATTCGGACTTTTATTTTCATTTTATATGTTTTAACTGTATTAATGGCACCCATCAGGGCCAATATGAACGATTTACTACACCTGTTTGTCGAAATAGCCTTCTTTGATTTTTATAGAGTGTGTATTTTTCACATTATGCACTTACAAATTGCCACAAGGAAACATAAAGCTTTAAGCACACTTCTGTAGTGTTTTACGCGTAGTAGTATTGCAAAAGGAATATCCTTATGCCCCTCCTAGCAATTGGATGCTGAACTTGCATTAAGATAGAAGTTACTAAATGCATTTGCGACTTCAGCGGACCTTTCATTGCATTTTTGTATATTGTAACTGTTTTAATGGCACCCATCAGAAACAATATGAACGATTTACTAGAGCTGTTTGTCGAAATAACCTTCTGGGATTTTTATAGAGTGTGTATTTTTTACATTATGCATTTACAAATTGCCACAAGTAAACATAAAGCTTTATGTACACTTCTGCGGTGTTTTATGAGTAGTAGTATAGCAAAAAATATATCTTTATGCCTCTCGTAGCAATTGGATGCTGAACTTGCATTAAGACAGCGTCTAGTAAGTGCATTTGTGACTTTAGCGGACTTTTTATTGCATTTTTATATATTTTAACTTTATTAATGGCACCCATCAGTGACAATATGAACTATTTACTACACCTGTTTGTCGAAATAGCCTTCTGGGATTTTTATAGAGAGTGTATTTTTTACATTATGCACTTACAAATTGCCACAAGCAAACATAAAGCTTTGTGTACACTTCTGCGGTGTCTTACGTGTAGTAGTATTGCAAAAGGAATATCCTTATTCCCCACCTAGCAATTCGATGCTGAACTAGCATTAAGATATAGCATAGTAAGTGCGTTTGCGACTTCAACGGACTTTTATTTGCATTTTATATGTTTTAACTGTATTAATGGCACCCATCAGGGCCAATATGAACGATTTACTACACCTGTTTGTCGAAATAGCCTTCTGGGATTTTTATAGAGTGTGTATTTTTCACATTATGCACTTACAAATTGCCACAAGGAAACATAAAACTCTAAGCACACTTCTGTAATGTTTTACGAATAGTAGTAGTATTGCAAAAGGAATATCCTTGTGCCCCTCCTAGCAATTGGATGCTGAACTTGCATTAAGATAAAAGTTACTAAATGCATTTGCGACTTCAGCGGACCTTTCATTGCATTTTTATATATTGTAACTGTTTTAATGGCACCCATCAGAGACAATATGAACGATTTACTACAGCTGTTTGTCGAAATAACCTTCTGGGATTTTTATATGTGTATTTTTCACATTATGCATTTACAAATGGCCACAGGGAAGCATAACACTTTATGTACAATTCTGCGGTGTTTTACGTGTAATAGTGTTGCAAAAGAAGTATCTTTATGCCTCTTCTAGCAATTGGATGCTGAACTTGCATTAAGACAGGGTTTAGTAAGTGCATTTGCGACTTCAGCGAACTTTTTATTGTATTTTTATATATTGTAACCGTATTAATGGCACCCGTCAGAGACAATATGAACGATTTACTACAGCTGTTTGTCGAAATAACTTTCTGGGATTTTTATAGAGTGTGTATTTTTTACATTATGCATTTACAAATTGCCACAAGTAAACATAAAGCTTTATGTACACTTCTGCGGTGTTTTATGAGTAGTAGTATTGCAAAAGGAGTATCCTTATGCCCCTCCTAGCAATTGGATGCTGAACTTGCATTAAGATAGAAGTTACTAAATGCATTTGCGACTTCAGCGGACCTTTCATTGCATTTTTATATATTATAACTGTTTTAATGGCACCCATCAGAAACAATATGAACGATTTACTAGAGCTGTTTGTCGAAATAACCTTCTGGGATTTTTATATGTGTATTTTTCACATTATGCATTTACAAATGGCCACAGGGAAGCATAACACTTTATGTACAATTCTGCGGTGTTTTACGTGTAGTAGTGTTGCACAAGAAGTATCTTTATGCCTCTTCTAGCAATTGGATGCTGAACTTGCATTAAGACAGGGTTTAGTAAGTGCATTTGCGACTTCAGCGGACTTTTTATTGTATTTTTATATATTGTAACCGTATTAATGACACCCGTCAGAGACAATATGAACGATTTACTACTGCTGTTTGTCGAAATAGCTCTCTGAAATTTTTATAGAGTGTGTATTTTTCACATTATGCTCTTACTAATGGCCACAGGGTAACATAAAGCTTTGTGTACACTTCTGTGGTGTTTGACGTCTAGCAGTATTGCAAATGAAATATCTTTATGCCCCTCTTAGCAATTGGATTCTGAACTTGCATTAAGATACCGTTTAATAAGTGCATTTGCGACTTCAGCGGACTCTTCATTGCATTTTTAAATGTTTTAATAGCATTAATGCCACCCGTGAGTGACAATATGAACGATATACTTCAGCTGCTTGTCGAAATAGCCCTCTGCGATTTTTATAGAGTGTGTATTTCTTACATTATGCACTTACAAATGGCCACAAGGAAACATAAAGCTTTATGTACACTACTGCTGTGTTTTGCGTGTAGTAGTATTGCAAAACAAATATGTTTATGCCCCTGCTAGCAATTGGATGATGAACTTGCATTATGATATCGTTTAGTAAGTTCATTTGCGACTTCAGCGGACTTTTCATTGGATTTTTATGAATTTTAGCGGTATTAATGGCACCCATCAGTGACAATATGAACGATTTACTACAGATGTTTGTCGAAATAGCCCTCTGGGATTTTTATAGAGTGTGTATTTTTTACATTATGCTCTTACAAATGGCCACAGGGAAACGTCAAGCTTTGTGTACACTTCTGTGGTGTTTGACGTGTAGTAGTATTGTAAAAGAAATATCTTTATGCCCCTCTTAGCAATTGGATGCTGAATTTTCATTAAAATAGAATTAAGTTTGCGACATCAGAGGACTTTTCTTGGATTATTATGAATTTTAACCATATTAATGGCACCCATCAGTGACAATATGAACGATATACTTTAGCTGTTTGTTGAAATAGATCTCTGGGATTTTTAGAGAGTGTGTATTTTTCACATTATGCACTTACAAATTGCCACAAGGAAACATAAAGCTTTATGTACACCACTGCGGTGTTTTACGTGTAGTAGTATTGTAAAAGAAAAAACCTTATGCCCCTCCTAGCAATTCGATGCTGAATTTGCAACTAGGTATAATTTAGTATTGCATTAGCGACCTCAGCGGACTTTTCATTGCACTTTTATATATTTTACCGTATTAATGGCTCCCATCGGTAACAATATGGACGATTTACTACAGATGTTTGTCGAAATAGCTCTATGATATTTTTATAGTGTGTGTATTTTTCACATTATGCTCTTACAAATGGCCACAAAGAAACATAAAGCTTTGTGTACATTTCTGTGGTGTTTGACGTGTAGTAGTATTGCAAAAAAAATATCCTTATGCCCCTTCTAGCAATTGGATGGTGACCTTGCATTAAGATATAGTTTAGTAAATTTATTTGCGACTTCAGCGGCATTTCATTGCATTTTTTATATTTTAATCATATTAATGGCACCCATCAGTGAGAATATGAACTATTTGCTAAACTTGCATTAAGAAAGCGTTTAGTAAGTGCATTTGCGACCTCAGCGGTCTTTTTATTGCATTTTAATTTATTTTAACCGTATTAATGGCACCCATCAGTGACAATATGAACGATTGACTACAGCTGTTTGTCGAAATGGCGTTCTGGGGTTTTTATAGAGTGTGTATTTTTCACATTATGCACTTACAGGTGGCCATAGCGAAACCTAAAGCTTTATATACACTTCTACGGTGTTTTACGTGTAGTAGTATTGCAAAAGAAATATCTGTATGTCCTCCTAGCAATTGGATGCCGAACTTGCTTTAAGATATCACTTAGTAAGTTCATTTGCGACTTCAGCGGAGTTTTCATTGCATTTTTGTATATTTTACTGTATTAATGGCTCCCATGAGTAACAATATGGACGATTTACTACAGCTGTTTGTCGAAATAGCCCTCTGATATTGTTATAGTGTGTGTATTTTTCACATTATGCTCTTACAAATGGCCACAAGAAAACATAAATCTTTGTGTACACTTCTGCGGTGTTTGACGTGTAGTAGTATTGCAAAAGAAATATCTTTATGCCCCTCCTAGCAATTGGATGCAAAACTTGCATTAAGACAGCGTTTAGTAAGTGCATTTGCGACTTCGGCGAACTTTTTATTGCATTTTCATATATTTTAGCAGTATTAATGGCACCCATCAGTGACAATGTGAACGATTGACAACAGCTGTTTGTCGAAATAGCCTTCTGGAATTTTTATAGAGTGTGTATTTTTCACATTATGCACTTACAAATGGCCACAGGAAAACATAAAGCTTTATATACACTTCTACGATGTTTTACGTGTAGTAGTATTGCAAACGAAATATCTGTATGCCCTCCTAGCAATTGGATGCCGAACTTGCTTTAAGATATCACTTAGTAAGTTCATTTGCAACTTCAGCGGACTTTTTATTACATTTTTTATATTTTAATCGTATTAGTGGAACCCATCAGTGACAATATGAACGATTTACTACAGCTGTTTGTTGAAATAGCCTTCTGGAATTTTTATAGAGTGTGTATTTTTCACATTATGCACTTACAAATAGCCACAGGGAAACATAAAGCTTTATAAACATTTCTACGGTGTTTTACGTGTAGTAGTGTTGCAAAATAAATATCTGTATGCCCTCCTAGCAATTGGATGCTGAATTTTCATTAAAATAGAATTAAGTTTGCGACATCAGAGGACTTTTCTTGGATTATTATGAATTTTAACCATATTAATGGCACCCATCAGTGACAATATGAACGATATACTTTAGCTGTTTGTTGAAATAGATCTCTGGGATTTTTAGAGAGTGTGTATTTTTCACATTATGCACTTACAAATTGCCACAAGGAAACATAAAGCTTTATGTACACCACTGCGGTGTTTTACGTGTAGTAGTATTGTAAAAGAAAAAACCTTATGCCCCTCCTAGCAATTCGATGCTGAATTTGCAACTAGGTATAATTTAGTATTGCATTAGCGACCTCAGCGGACTTTTCATTGCACTTTTATATATTTTACCGTATTAATGGCTCCCATCGGTAACAATATGGACGATTTACTACAGATGTTTGTCGAAATAGCTCTATGATATTTTTATAGTGTGTGTATTTTTCACATTATGCTCTTACAAATGGCCACAAAGAAACATAAAGCTTTGTGTACATTTCTGTGGTGTTTGACGTGTAGTAGTATTGCAAAAAAAATATCCTTATGCCCCTTCTAGCAATTGGATGGTGACCTTGCATTAAGATATAGTTTAGTAAATTTATTTGCGACTTCAGCGGCATTTCATTGCATTTTTTATATTTTAATCATATTAATGGCACCCATCAGTGAGAATATGAACTATTTGCTAAACTTGCATTAAGAAAGCGTTTAGTAAGTGCATTTGCGACCTCAGCGGTCTTTTTATTGCATTTTAATTTATTTTAACCGTATTAATGGCACCCATCAGTGACAATATGAACGATTGACTACAGCTGTTTGTCGAAATGGCGTTCTGGGGTTTTTATAGAGTGTGTATTTTTCACATTATGCACTTACAGGTGGCCATAGCGAAACCTAAAGCTTTATATACACTTCTACGGTGTTTTACGTGTAGTAGTATTGCAAAAGAAATATCTGTATGTCCTCTTAGCAATTGGATGCCGAACTTGCTTTAAGATATCACTTAGTAAGTTCATTTGCGACTTCAGCGGAGTTTTCATTGCATTTTTGTATATTTTACTGTATTAATGGCTCCCATGAGTAACAATATGGACGATTTACTACAGCTGTTTGTCGAAATAGCCCTCTGATATTGTTATAGTGTGTGTATTTTTCACATTATGCTCTTACAAATGGCCACAAGAAAACATAAATCTTTGTGTACACTTCTGCGGTGTTTGACGTGTAGTAGTATTGCAAAAGAAATATCTTTATGCCCCTCCTAGCAATTGGATGCAAAACTTGCATTAAGACAGCGTTTAGTAAGTGCATTTGCGACTTCGGCGAACTTTTTATTGCATTTTCATATATTTTAGCAGTATTAATGGCACCCATCAGTGACAATGTGAACGATTGACAACAGCTGTTTGTCGAAATAGCCTTCTGGAATTTTTATAGAGTGTGTATTTTTCACATTATGCACTTACAAATGGCCACAGGAAAACATAAAGCTTTATATACACTTCTACGATGTTTTACGTGTAGTAGTATTGCAAACGAAATATCTGTATGCCCTCCTAGCAATTGGATGCCGAACTTGCTTTAAGATATCACTTAGTAAGTTCATTTGCAACTTCAGCGGACTTTTTATTACATTTTTTATATTTTAATCGTATTAGTGGAACCCATCAGTGACAATATGAACGATTTACTACAGCTGTTTGTTGAAATAGCCTTCTGGAATTTTTATAGAGTGTGTATTTTTCACATTATGCACTTACAAATAGCCACAGGGAAACATAAAGCTTTATAAACATTTCTACGGTGTTTTACGTGTAGTAGTGTTGCAAAATAAATATCTGTATGCCCTCCTAGCAATTGGATGCTGAATTTTCATTAAAATAGAATTAAGTTTGCGACATCAGAGGACTTTTCTTGGATTATTATGAATTTTAACCATATTAATGGCACCCATCAGTGACAATATGAACGATATACTTTAGCTGTTTGTTGAAATAGATCTCTGGGATTTTTAGAGAGTGTGTATTTTTCACATTATGCACTTACAAATTGCCACAAGGAAACATAAAGCTTTATGTACACCACTGCGGTGTTTTACGTGTAGTAGTATTGTAAAAGAAAAAACCTTATGCCCCTCCTAGCAATTCGATGCTGAATTTGCAACTAGGTATAATTTAGTATTGCATTAGCGACCTCAGCGGACTTTTCATTGCACTTTTATATATTTTACCGTATTAATGGCTCCCATCGGTAACAATATGGACGATTTACTACAGATGTTTGTCGAAATAGCTCTATGATATTTTTATAGTGTGTGTATTTTTCACATTATGCTCTTACAAATGGCCACAAAGAAACATAAAGCTTTGTGTACATTTCTGTGGTGTTTGACGTGTAGTAGTATTGCAAAAAAAATATCCTTATGCCCCTTCTAGCAATTGGATGGTGACCTTGCATTAAGATATAGTTTAGTAAATTTATTTGCGACTTCAGCGGCATTTCATTGCATTTTTTATATTTTAATCATATTAATGGCACCCATCAGTGACAATATGAACTATTTGCTAAACTTGCATTAAGAAAGCGTTTAGTAAGTGCATTTGCGACCTCAGCGGTCTTTTTATTGCATTTTAATTTATTTTAACCGTATTAATGGCACCCATCAGTGACAATATGAACGATTGACTACAGCTGTTTGTCGAAATGGCGTTCTGGGGTTTTTATAGAGTGTGTATTTTTCACATTATGCACTTACAGGTGGCCATAGCGAAACCTAAAGCTTTATATACACTTCTACGGTGTTTTACGTGTAGTAGTATTGCAAAAGAAATATCTGTATGTCCTCCTAGCAATTGGATGCCGAACTTGCTTTAAGATATCACTTAGTAAGTTCATTTGCGACTTCAGCGGAGTTTTCATTGCATTTTTGTATATTTTACTGTATTAATGGCTCCCATGAGTAACAATATGGACGATTTACTACAGCTGTTTGTCGAAATAGCCCTCTGATATTGTTATAGTGTGTGTATTTTTCACATTATGCTCTTACAAATGGCCACAAGAAAACATAAATCTTTGTGTACACTTCTGCGGTGTTTGACGTGTAGTAGTATTGCAAAAGAAATATCTTTATGCCCCTCCTAGCAATTGGATGCAAAACTTGCATTAAGACAGCGTTTAGTAAGTGCATTTGCGACTTCGGCGAACTTTTTATTGCATTTTCATATATTTTAGCAGTATTAATGGCACCCATCAGTGACAATGTGAACGATTGACAACAGCTGTTTGTCGAAATAGCCTTCTGGAATTTTTATAGAGTGTGTATTTTTCACATTATGCACTTACAAATGGCCACAGGAAAACATAAAGCTTTATATACACTTCTACGATGTTTTACGTGTAGTAGTATTGCAAACGAAATATCTGTATGCCCTCCTAGCAATTGGATGCCGAACTTGCTTTAAGATATCACTTAGTAAGTTCATTTGCAACTTCAGCGGACTTTTTATTACATTTTTTATATTTTAATCGTATTAGTGGAACCCATCAGTGACAATATGAACGATTTACTACAGCTGTTTGTTGAAATAGCCTTCTGGAATTTTTATAGAGTGTGTATTTTTCACATTATGCACTTACAAATAGCCACAGGGAAACATAAAGCTTTATAAACATTTCTACGGTGTTTTACGTGTAGTAGTGTTGCAAAATAAATATCTGTATGCCCTCCTAGCAATTGGATTCCGACTTGCTTTAAGATATCACTTAGTAGGTTTATTTGCGACATCAGCGGACTTTTCATTGCATTTTTATATATTTTACCGTATTAATGGCTCCCATCAGTAACAATATGAACGATTTACTACAGCTGTTGTCGAAATAGCCTTCTGGGATTTTTATAGTGTGTGTATTTTTCACATTATGCTCTTACAAATGGCCACAAGGTAACATAAAGCTTTGGGTACACTTCTGTGGTGTTTGACGTGTAGTAGTATTGATAAAGAAATATCCTTATGCTATTGGATGGTGAACTTGCATTAAGATATCGTTTAGTAAGTGCATTTGCGACTTCAGCGGCACTTCATTGCATTTTTTATATTTTAATCGTATTAATGGCACCCATCAGTAACAATATGAACGATTTACTACAACTGTTTGTCGAAATAGAATTCTGAGATTTTTATAGAGTGTGTATTTTTCACATTATGCACTTACAAATAGCCACAGGAAAACATAAAGCTTTATATACATTTCTACGGTGTTTTACGTGTAGTAGTATTGCAAACGAAATATCTGTATGCTTTCCTATCAATTGGATGCCGAACTTGCTTTAAGATATCACTTAGTAAGTTCATTTGCGACTTCAGCGGACTTTTCATTGCATTTTTATATATTTTACCGTATTAATGGCTCCCATCAGTAACAATATGAACGATTTACTACAGCTGTTTGTCGAAATAGCCTTTGCTTCTTGCATTAAGATATCGTTTAGTAAGTTCATTTGCGACTTCAGCGGACTTTTTATTGCATTTTCATATATTTTAACCGTATTTATGGCACCGATCAGTAACAATATGAACGATTTACTACTGCTGTTTGTCGAAATAGCCCTCTGAAATTTTTATAGTGTGTGTATTTTTCACATTATGCACTCACAAATAGCCACAGGGAGACATAAGGCTTTATATACATTTCTACAGTGTTTTACGTGTAGCAGTATTGCAAAAGAAATATCTGTATGCCCTCCTAGCAATTGGATGCCGAACTTGCTTTAAGATATCGCTTAGTAAGTTCATTTGCGACTTCAGTGGACTTTTCATTGCATTTTTATATATTTTACCGTTTTAATGGCTCCCATTAGTAACAATATGAACGATTTACTACAGCTGTTTTTCGAAATAGCCCTCTGATATTGTTATAGTGTGTGTATTTTTCACATTATGCTCTTACAAATGGCCACAGGGAAACATAAAGCTTTGTCTACACTTCTGTGGTGTTTGACGTGTAGTAGTATTGCAAAAGCAATATCCTTATGCCCCTCCTAGCAGTTGGATGCTGAACTTGCATTAAGACAGCGTTTAGTAATTGTATTTGCGACTTCAGCGGACTTTTCATTGTATTTTTATATATTGCGGCCGTATTAATGGCACCCATCAGAGACAATATGAACGATTTACTACAGCTGTTTGTCGAAATGGCATTCTGGGATTTTTATAGATTGTGTATTTTTCACATTATGGACTTACAAATGGCCACACGGAAATATTTAGCTTTATGTACACTTTAGCGGTGTTTTATGTGTAGCAGTAAAGTCTCATTCTAGCCACGGTGCGGAAAGGTCGCGATATCAGCTGTGAGCCGTAAATCGTTTTGCGCTTATCATCGTACTTTCGTGGTTAAACATATTTTAATCAACTGTGTAAAGTGAATACATATAACTAGGATAATACAGCTGCTACTCAAGATACTCAGCCCTGCGGGGTTGAGTAATCGCTAAAAGGAGAAAAAATAGTGCAACATGGGACTCACCACACCCGAAAAACGAAAAAGCGACGAACTCACACCTCCCATTGATGAGGTAATCAAGCGATATTCCTGGAATCCGGACGATTTAATCAGAAGAAATCCATATTACCCACTATCAACCCAAAAGACACCCGATAACGACACAACAACATCCCAAAATGTGACTAAAACAAATAAAATACCACCAATATTTGTCCATAATGCAAACAACCACAAAGAGATAATAAAGGATATCAAGAATATTACACAAGAAAGGGAATTCACCACTGCATACAGCAGTAAGTACTTAAAAGTTAACCTAACAACAATAGATGATTATCGAGCACTAACAAAATATTATATGAATAATACTATCCAATTCCATACTTTCCGTAATCCAAACGAAAAACCCCTATCCGTTGTCATTAAAAACGTTCCAATCTCTCTATCTGACACCGAAGTTAAAGAAGAACTCTTAACAAAGAAACTGCCCATAATAAGTGTCACACGCCTATTAAACAAAAATAAACATCCAATGCCAATATGTGCAGTAATCCTAACTGCGAATGAAACGGCCAAAGAGATATTTGAAATCAAAACAATATTTCACTCAATAGTAACGGTAGAAGCACGAAGGAAGACAAGTGATATTCCCCAATGTCACAAATGCCAAAGATTTGGCCATACAAAAAATTATTGCGCTGCCAAACCAAGATGCGTTAAGTGTAATGCAGAACATCTCCCCAACGCCTGTGAAAAAAAATCCAGCGACCCACAAAAATGTGTTAATTGTGGCGGCGATCATCCCGCTAGCTATAGAGGTTGCCCCCACCACCTAGAACTTCAAAGACAACGAGCGCCAACAAGAAGCCAAAGGAGACTGCCCCAACAATCAAGGGTAAACCCAAACATGACATTTAGCCAAGCAGCACAATCAAACCTCAGTCAAACGAAACAAACACCTGAAATGACCACTCAACTACCTCAGTCCCTCAATTTTGAAACAATCCTAGAACTCATCAAAAAAATAATCACTCCATACCTACCCCAAATTAAAACATTCATAATAACACACTTATTACCCAACATCATCAATGGATAATCAACTCCCAAAAATACAAAAACTAACAATCCTTAACTGGAATGCCAATGGAATACTATCACAAAAATCCACATTTAATTCCTTCTTAGCAAGATATAACGTTGACATAGCGTGTATCACTGAAACCCATCTGTCCGATGGTGAAATATTTAAGATAAGCGGCTACAGAGTCTACAGAAAAGGTAGACACATAGATTTAGGAGCAGCATGGGGAGGAGTAGCAGTAATCATAAAACAAAACTTAAAGCATTCTACCCCCCACGAAATTGTTGTACACAACCTCGAGACGATCACTATCACCATCAACACCGCTAATTTCAACACTGTTCAAATTACAACAGCTTACAGGCAACCCAACAAGCCTCTTAAAGAAACCGACATACAAAACATATTTAACTCACCATTACCAACACTTATTATAGGTGACCTAAATAGCAAGTCTACCCTCTGGGGTTGCCGTGCTAACAATCCCAATGGTACCAAACTAAATAGGTGGCTAGCAAAGTATCAGCTGCAAATACATACACCAAATGAATATACTTATTATCCCTACAGAAACGATCAACAACCGGACATCCTAGATATTGCAGTATCAAAAAATGTACACATTCCAATCCAACAAACAGTAATCTCAGAATTGGACTCTGACCATCTCCCCGTAGTTATAACGTTCGCATCCATTACTCCAAACTACAGACCAGCACTTCCTCGTATGATAAAAGGATACGTAAACTGGGAAATCTTCCAAAATAACCTTGACAATGAAATTGTCAATCCTGCTAAAATATGTAACACCAACGAAATTGACGAAGCAATAGAAACATTTACAAAAGCTATCAACGAATCGGTACAAAAATCTACTAGAATCCAACATAAAATGAGAACCAAAAACCCAAACATCCCACCAGTATATATATTAAATATAATCAAGCAGAAAAGTCAAACAAGAAGGCTGTGGCAGAGGACTAAAGACCCACTTTTAAAAAACCAGCTCAACAACCTAACCCACCAGATCAAACGCGAATTAGATAAGTACAGAATATTTACTTACAGAAAAAATATTGAGAACATAGAACCCAATAGCACGAAGCTTTGGCAAGTCACCAAAAACATAACAAGACATGAAGAAATAATACCTACAATAAAAACACCGAATGGTACTTACTCGTCTGACGAAGACAAATGTAATTTATTTGCTGAACACCTGGAAACCACGTTTACACCCATTATTATGGATCAAAATAGGCCCCACTCAATCAGAATAACCAGACACATTGAAACACACCTCCCAATTTCAGACGACTTTAACAAACCAACCTCCCCAACAGAACTAAAAAAGTACATACAGCTACTACCACTCAAGAAAGCGCCAGGTCACGATCTTATACCTAATGTAGTATTAAAAAACCTAACAAATTAGGCAATTACATTTTTAGTTATAGTCTTTAACGCCTGTCTGAGAATAGGATACTTCCCCACAGTATGGAAACATGCGCATATACTCATGTTCCCAAAACCTGGAAAAAACAAAACTAATTGCAACTCCTTTAGACCGATAAGCCTTCTCACGACAATATCTAAGCTATTAGAGAGAGTCATCCTAGAACGCCTAAATTCAGCACTAAACGAACATCAAATAATTCCACCCTTCCAGTTCGGATTTCGTGAAGGTCATTCAGCCGTACAACAATTACACAGGATAATAGAAATCATTGAGCGTGGATTTGAAAGTAAAAAATATACAGTGGCCGCGTTTTTAGACATTACAAAAGCGTTTGATAAGGTATGGCTAGAAGGTTTAAAATATAAACTATTACACCTACCTCTTCCGAAATACCTAACTGCCATCACATTTTCCTTCCTAGAAGATAGGTCATTTGCAGTAAAAATAAATAGCACTATCTCAAACACCAAACACATCAAAGCCGGAGTTCCGCAGGGCAGCGTGCTTGGACCCACACTTTTTAATATATATATTCACGACATACCCAACTTACAACAAACCAAAATGGCACTGTTTGCAGATGACACTGCCATTTTCACGCAAAATGAAGATCTCCATGTAGCCATTGAACAACTACAGACTGTAATCTCCGTACTTAATAAATGGCTTATCAAATGGTGCATAACACTCAACCCAACCAAATGCGCAACGAAAGTGTTCGCACTAAGGCGAATCCAGGACCATGACAGCATACGCATCCATGACCAAATAATCCCTTGGAGCTCCAAATCTGAGGCCATTAAATATCTAGGAGTATACTTAGATACAAGGTTAACCTGGAGTTACCATATCAATATGAAACTCAACCAAGGATACAACCGGTTAAGGCTACTATATCCACTCATTAACAGAAATACCCCACTGCGACAAGAATGCACAACACTGTTATACACATCACTCCTCAGACCTATAATAACATATGCCTGTCCAGTCTGGAGCACTACAACTAAAACCAATTACAAGAAACTACAAGTGTTTCAAAATAAAATCTTGCGAATTTCAACAAATGCTCCCTGGTTTATTCGTAATCAGCAAATCCACGACGAACTAGGGATCAGCACTATAGAACAGTTTGTACGAAAACTTACCAAAAAACACGTATCCAACCTACGTAGCAGTAACAATGATATCCTTCAACATCTAGGCGAGAAGAACATCCACACCCGCCTCAAGCGGAGATTACCACAAGACGTTCCAAGCTCTGAAGATGACATCGACAGTGAGTGAACAGTGCCTAATATTTGAGGGAAATTGTGTCCCACATGACATTCCATAATAATAATATACTGATATAATTCTTATTATAACACAACCATGAATAACATTATGTAGTGTTGAGCTGGTTAATATTAAATTAAAAAAAAATGTGTAGCAGTATTGCAAAAGAAATATCTTTATGCCCTTCCTAGCAATTGGATGCTAAACTTGCATTAAGACAGCGTTTAGTAAGTGCATTTGCGACTCCAGCGAACTTTTTATTACATTTTTATATATTTTAACGGTATTAATGGCACTCATCAGAGATAATATAAACGATTTACTACAGCTGTTTGTCGAAATAGCCCTCTGGGATTTTTATAGAGTGTGTATTTTTCACATTATGCACTTACAAATAGCCACAAAGAAACATAAAGCTTTACCTACTTTTCTGCGGTGTTTTATGTGTAGTGGTATTGCAAAAGAAATATATTTATGCCCCTCCTAGCAATTGGTTGTTGAACTTGCATTAAGACAGCGTTTAGTAAGTGCATTTGCGACCTCAGCGGACTTTTTATTGCATTTTAATATATTTTAACCGTATTAATGGCACCCATCAGTGACAATATGAACGATTGACTACAGCTGTTTGTCGAAATAGCGTTCTGGGATTTTTATAGAGTGTGTATTTTTCACATTATGCACTTACAAATGGCCATAGCGAAACCTAAAGCTTTATATACACTTCTACGGTGTTTTACGTGTAGTAGTATTGCAAAAGAAATATCTGTATGCCCTCCTAGCAATTGGATGCCGAACTTGCTTTAAGATATCACTTAGTAAGTTCATTTGCGGCTTTAGCGGAGTTTTCATTGCATTTTTGTATATTTTACTGTATTAATGGCTCCCATCAGTAACAATATGAACGATTTACTACAGCTGTTTGTCGAAATAGCCCTCTGATATTGTTATAGTGTGTATATTTTTCACATTATGCTCTTACAAATAGCCACAAGGAAACATAAATCTTTGTGTACACTTCTGCGGTGTTTGACGTGTAGTAGTATTGCAAAAGAAATATCTTTATGCCTCTCCTAGCAATTGGATGCAAAACTTGCATTAAGACAGCGTTTAGTAAGTGCATTTGCGACTTCGCCAAACTTTTTATTGCATTTTCATATATTTTAGCAGTATTAATGGCACCCATCAGTGACAATGTGAACGATTGACAACAGCTGTTTGTCGAAATAGCCTTCTGGAATTTTTATAGAGTGTGTATTTTTCACATTATGCACTTACAAATGGCCACAGGAAAACATAAAGCTTTATATACATTTCTACGGTGTTTTACGTGTAGTAGTGTTGCAAAATAAATATCTGTATGCCCTCCTAGCAATTGGATTCCGAACTTGCTTTAAGATATCACTTAGTAGGTTTATTTGCGACATCAGCGGACTTTTCATTGCATTTTTATATATTTTACGGTATTAATGGCTCCCATCAGTAACAATATGAACGATTTACTACAGCTGTTTGTCGAAATAGCCTTTGCTTCTTGCATTAAGATATCGTTTAGTAAGTTCATTTGCGAATTCAGCGGACTTTTTATTGCATTTTCATATATTTTAACTGTATTAATGGCACCGATCAGTAACAATATGAACGATTTACTACTGCTGTTTGTCGAAATAGCCCTCTGAAATTTTTATAGTGTGCGTGTTTTTCACATTATGATCTTACAAATGGCCACAGGGAAACATAAAGCGTTGTGTATACTTCTGTAGGGTTTGACGTGTAGTAGTATTGCAAAAGATATATCTTTATGCACCTCTTTCCAAGTCAATGCTGAATTATCATTAAGGTAGAATTAAGTATATTCATTTGCGAGATCAGCGAACTTTTTATTGCATTTTTATATATTTTAACCGTATTAATGGCGCCAATCAATGACAATATGAACGATTTACTACTGCTGTTTGTCGAAATAGCCCTCTGAAATTTTTATAGTGAGCGTGTTTTTCACATTATGATCTCACAAATGGCCACAGGGAAACATAAAGCTTTGTTTACACTTCTGTGGTGTTTGACGTGTAGTAGTATTGCAAAAGAAATATCCCTATGCCTCTTCTAGCAATTGGATGCTGAACTTACATTAAGATATCGTTTAGTAAGTTCATTTGCGACTTCAGCGGACTTTTTATTGCATTTTCATATATTTTAACCGTATTAATGGCACCGATCAGTAACAATATGAACGATTTACTACTGCTGTTTGTCGAAATAGCCCTCTGAAATTTTTATAGTGTGCGTGTTTTTCACATTATGATCTTACAAATGGCCACAGGGAAACATAAAGCGTTGTGTACACTTCTGTGGTGTTTGACGTGTAGTAGTATTGCAAAAGATATATCTTTATGCACCTCTTTCCAAGTCGATGCTGAATTTTCATTAAGGTAGAATTAAGTATATTCATTTGCGAGATCAGCAAACTTTTCATTGCATTTTTATATATTTTAACCGTATTAATGGCACAAATCAATGACAGTATGAACGATTTACTACTGCTGTTTGTCGAAATAGCTCTCTGAAATTTTTATAGTGAGCGTGTTTTTTACATTATGATCTTACAAATGGCCACTGGGAAACATAAAGCGTTGTGTACACTTCTGTGGTGTTTGACGTGTAGTAGTATTGCAAAAGATATATCTTTATGCACCTCTTTCCAAGTCGATGCTGAATTTTCATTAAGGTAGAATTAAGTATATTCATTTGCGAGATCAGCGAACTTTTCATTGCATTTTTATATATTTTAACCGTATTAATGGCACCCATCACTGACAATATGAACGATTTACTACTGCTGTTTGTCGAAATAGCCCTCTGAAATTTTTATAGTGAGCGTGTTTTTCACATTATGATCTCACAAATGGCCACAGGGAAACTGTTACACGATAAATTGTTCATTAAGACCCCATGGGGTGCTCGTAGCAGTGTCCGCCCCTCGTACGTACCCCCACAGCTCAAATGTCCGGCCAGAACTCAATCGCGTGGGAGGGTTCACAGGTTTAGGGTGCGTCTTGGGGCGAAATGCCACGACGGGGTGTCGATATCGGGTTATTAAGACAAGATTATGGGGCGCCACGACATTTGAAAGGTGTTAAGATTAATAATTAGCTGGCGACCGGTCAAACGTCGAAAACCAATCGCAGTAGCGTTGCGTTGCACTCCAAGGGATACTCCTACGGCACTGGCTTTTACACCTACCTTTTGGGTGTCCTTTCTCCAGTTGCTTAGGCCCTGTACAAAGGAATACATACACAACGCAACAAGAAACTCAATCCTTGTCAGTCACAATAATACACAAATAATTGAAATGAAAAACAAGACGTAAAGTAAAAATGGGTAATCTATTACCATACTAGGTACAGGCCCGAAGGCAAGGGTGCAAGTAGCAAATGCTACAAATTGGGGTTAGTAAACAATGCAACACAATAAAGGCCGAAGGCCAAGAAAGCGGCGCATCCGCTGAGAATATTGGTCACCTAGGTCCCGGAATACGCTAATTTAATTTGCGTCAAGGCTCTCCACAATTCCCGGAGCTAGGCTTCCATAAACTTATGCTGAAGGCTTCTATTTACGTTACTTGACGATAACTAGGGCTCGGGTAATTAGCACGCGGCCCACAAATAGCATATACGATAGATTGAGAGTTCCAAAACTTCGCACGTCACTGTATAATACGTAATTCACTGTTTTATGTAACTACTAGTACAATACCTTGATTTACTGTTAGGGCTCCAAGCAACTGTGTTGTTGAAGTGCTGATGCCGGAAGATTCCGACCTGGAGATTCAACGCTCTGGCGACGCTTACAGAAGAGGGTTGCGATAGCAGCTTAGTTGCGGCAAGGGTTGATGAAAAGGTAGGGACGGTTGAACGACGTCCTCGGGAAATTGTGGCGGCAAGATCCTTCGAAGAAGTAACAGGGTGGAGCCAAACGATAATTCACAGCTGCTCACCCTGTATATTGATGCTTTATGTTCGTTCCTAACACGAATCCGCCAACCTGGGCGAAGAATTGTACACTACGGTACTCAGGGCTTTAAGGGACGAAAAGCACTTATAACTGCCACAAATCCGAGGGTACAACGCGCCCCTAAGAACTAAAGGGGTTGTTCTTTGTTCTTAAGTTAACTTGCACATCCGTGCGATAGCGAAGCTTAAATTGGACTCCCCGGGAGGGAACGCGCAGGACGCGGCGTTAATTCGATGATTGCGTCATGCGTAAAACTTTCCATCCATCGGCCACTCATTCGGGTACATAAAGGACCTATTGTTTGAAGTGCTGACTTGCATTCGCCAAACTACAGCGCGCAACCAGGCGCGGGGCTTCCCCCGTGCATCACGCTCGTCTCGCCGGCGCGGTAATCTGATCCTCAAGGCCTCGCCTTTCTTTAACTAGTGGACTAAATGCAGACTCCATCTACCAGCGATTCACTAAGTCACTTAGCAGGGTTCTGATGTTATGAGCATGCGTTACAGCGTTCGCCTCTAGATTGAAGCAAATGCCTTAATTAAGATACTTTATGCGACAGATGTCGGGATCTGGCCTACATATGTGCCAAACAGTTAAAGAATTTGGGAAAGCTGCCCGATGGCTTAAATTATGCTGCAATATGCAAGAGCAGAATACGGAATTACACATAGGTTCTTAACGAAAATCGGGAGTCTTAACAAAACATAAAGCTTTGTGTACACTTCTGTGGTGTTTGACGTGTAGTAGTATTGCAAAACAAATATCTTTATGCCCCTCCTAGCAATTGAATGCAGAACTTGCATTAAGACAGCGTTTAGTAATTTTTTGGTTTGACTGGTTGATTGATTAATGTATTGCAGAGCTTTTAGTGTGCTGTATTCCTCTGCCGTGTACTAGCTGGTGTGTTTGGGTAAGTGGTATTTGAAGCTTACATCCTTGGTTATTACGGCTGCCCCTGTTTCACTCCCGAGTTTTGACCCGTCTGTATAAATATGTTCGTAATTTTCGTATTTGTTGCACATTTCAGTAAATGATTTTTGGTATATTGTAGGGCAGGTTTCACATTTTGGGTATCGTGTCAATGTTATATTGTAAACTGGTTCTTTCAATAACCATGGTGCGATTTCACTATAGTTTTTTGTTTGGATGTTTAGGAGAGGCAAATGGAAATGGTTGGAATATTTATGAATTATTTGTTGGAGAGGTAATTCGTTTCTGAGTTGGGTTTTGTTATTTAGTGTTTGGAAGAGATCCTTATATGTTGGGTTGTTGGGGTTACTTGCGAGGTTGATGGTATAATTCAATATGAGCTGTAGTCTTCGAAACTTGAGTGGAGGTTTTCCTGCTTCGCATAATATACTGCTAATAGGGCTGCTTCGAAATGCTCCAGTTGCGATTCTTATTGCTGCATTATGTATCGGGTCTATTAACTTTAGTGTGCTAGGTTTTGCCGTAGAGTAGATTATGCTACCATAGTCTATTTTCGATCGGATCAATGCCTTGTAGATGTTAATTAGCTCCTCTCGTTGTGCTCCCCACTTGATGTGTCCTAATGTTTCTAGTATGTTTAGCTTTAGCGAACATTCTGTTTTTAATGAACGGAGATGTGGTGTCCATGAGAGTTTTTTATCGAATGTTATTCCTAAAAATTTAATGGTATTTACATATTTTATATTTGAGTTTCCTATTTGTAGATTGGGCTCATGGTGGGCTCTTCTTAATTTACAGAAGTGTATGGCTTTTGTTTTATTGCTGCAGAATTTGAATCCCGTGGTGAGTGCTCATTTTTCTAGGTCGATGTGAGTTTTTCATAGTGGATATGATTTTTCCTCTGTGGTATATTACTAAGTCGTCTGCAAACAGTGAAACTTTTATTCTGGTTGGAATGAATGCTATTATTTTGTTCATTGCCATTAGAAATAGAGTCACACTTAAAATTTCTCCCTGAGGAACTCCGTTTTCCTGCGTTTTTATTTCGGATATTAACTGGTTTGTTTTGACTATAAACTTGCGTTCTGAGAGAAAGTTCTTAACGTAATACAAAATATTTCCGTCAAGTCCATATTCCTTCAGCGATTTCACTATGTTATATTTCCACGTAGTATCATATGCCTTCTCAACGTCAAGGAAAATAGCTATTACGTGTTGTTTGTTCCTGAACGCGGTCTGTATTTCTGATGCCATGGCCACCACTTGATCTATAGTTGAACGTCTGCTCCTAAAGCCACTTTGTATGGGGTACAATACCTTATTTGCCTCTAAGTACCACATAAGTCTTTTGTTGACCATTTTTTGTAATATTTTACTTATGTAGTTGGAAAGTGATATTGGGCGATAGTTATTTGGGTCTGTTTTGTTTTTTCCTGGTTTTAGTATTGGAATCGTTAATACTTCTTTCCATTTGCTTGGATATACGTTACTGGTCCACATGTAGTTATATATTTCGAGTAGGTGATTCATGGTCTTTGTGGGTATGTGTTTTAGTATTTCATAGGGAATTCCATCTGGACCTGGGCTGCTCGTTGTCTTCAGTTCTTCAAGGGTTTGTTTTAGTTCTCTCCGGGTAAACGGGTTGTTTATAGGTATGTGATGGTTAGGGTTTATTTTTATGGATTTACTCTCACTCTCGTACTTAATATTTAAAAATTGATCGTTGTAGTGTTCGTTGCTGGAGTTATGCTGAAAGGTTTCCGCTAGTAGGTTAGCAATTTGTTGTGGATTGGAGATAGCTGTTGTTTCTTTTATTAATAGGGGTATTTGATGGTTAGGTGTATTGTATCCTTTTAGTTTCCGTATTTTCTCCCACACTTTTGATGGAGGAGTATCTGAATTAATTGAGGAAATAAACTCTTGCCAGCTTTGTTTCTTACTTTGTAGTATTGTGCGTCGGGCAATGGCTCGACATTTTTTAAATACTATAAAGTTTTCAACAGTTTTATTTTTCCTGTATTTATAGAATGCTTTTTTGCTGTCTTTTATAGCTTTTTTACATTCCAAGTTCCACCAAGGGATATTTTCTTGTTTACTCCGATGACTTTTTCTTCTATTGCTGCGTGTGCTGCATTTATTATGTGTATAGTGAAATTGTTTGTACTATTGTGTCTATGTTCCCTCCGTTAGTTATGTTATTCGGACTTTTATTTTCATTTTATATGTTTTAACTGTATTAATGGCACCCATCAGGGCCAATATGAACGATTTACTACACCTATTTGTCGAGATAGCCTTCTGGGATTTTTATAGAGTGTGTATTTTTCACATTATGCACTTACAAATTGCCACAAGGAAACATAAAGCTTTAAGCACACTTCTGTAGTGTTTTACGCGTAGTAGTATTGCAAAAGAAATATCCTTATGCCTCTCCTAGCAATTGGATGCTGAAATTGCATTAAGATAGAAGTTACTAAATGCATTTGCGACTTCGGCGGACCTTTCATTACATTTTTATATATTGTAACTGTTTTAATGGCACCCATCAGAGACAATATGAACGATTTACTACAGCTGTTTGTCGAAATAACCTTCTGGGATTTTTATATGTGTATTTTTCACATTATGCATTTACAAATGACCACAGGGAAGCATAACACTTTATTTACAATTCTGCGGTGTTTTACGTGTAGTAGTGTTGCAAAAGAAGTATCTTTATGCCTCTTCTAGCAATTGGATGCTGAACTTGCATTAAGACAGGCTTTAGTAAGTGCATTTGCGACTTCAGCGGACTTTTTATTGTATTTTTATATATTGTAACCGTATTAATGACACCCGTCAGAGACAATATGAACGATTTACTACAGCTGTTTGTCGAAAGAACCTTCTGGGATTTTTATAGAGTGTGTATTTTTTACATTATGCATTTACAAATTGCCACAAGTAAACATAAAGCTTTATGTACACTTCTGCGGTGTTTTATGAGTAGTAGTTGTGCAAAAGAAATATCTTTATGCCCCTCTTAGCAATTGGATGCTGAACTTGCAAAGATAGAAGTTACTAAATGCATTTGCGACTTCAGCGGACCTTTCATTGCATTTTTATATATTGTAACTCTTTTAATGGCACCCATCAGAGACTATATGAACGATTTACTACAGCTGTTTGTCGAAATAACCTTCTGGGATTTTTATATGTGTATTTTTTACATTATGCAATTACAAATGGCCACAGGGAAGCATAACACTTTATGTACAATTCTGCGGTGTTTTACTTGTAATAGTGTTGCACAAGAAGTATCTTTATGCCTCTTCTAGCAATTGGATGCTGAACTTGCATTAAGACAGGGTTTAGTAAGTGCATTTGCGACTTCAACGGACTTTTTATTGTATTTTTATATATTGTAACCGTATTAATGACACCCGTCAGAGACAATATGAACGATTTACTACAGCTGTTTGACGAAATAACCTTCTGGAATTTTTATAGAGTGTGTATTTTTTACATTATGCATTTACAAATTGCCACAAGTAAACATAAAGCTTTATGTACACTTCTGCGGTGTTGTATGAGTAGTAGTATTGCAAAAGAAATATCTTTATGCCCCTCTTAGCAACTGGATGCTGAACCTTCATTAAGCCAGCGTTTAGTAAGTGCATTTGTGACTTTAGCGGACTTTTTATTGCATTTTTATATATTGTAACCGTATTAATGACACCCGTCAGAGACAATATGAACGATTTACTACAGCTGTTTGTCGAAATAACCTTCTGGGATTTTTATAGAGTGTGTATTTTTTACATTATGCATTTACAAATTGCCACAAGTAAACATAAAGCTTTATGTACACTTCTGCGGTGTTGTATGAGTAGTAGTATTGCAAAAGAAATATCTTTATGCCCCTCTTAGCAATTGGATGCTGAACTTGCATTAAGCCAGCGTTTAGTATGTGCATTTGCGACTTCAGCGGACTTTTTATTGTATTTTTATATATTGTAACCGTATTAATGACACCCGTCAGAGACAATATGAACGATTTACTACAGCTGTTTGTCGAAATAACCTTCTGGGATTTTTATAGAGTGTGTATTTTTTACATTATGCATTTATAAATTGCCACAAGTAAACATAAAGCTTTATGTACACTTCTGCGGTGTTATATGAGTAGTAGTATTGCAAAAGAAATATCCTTATGCCCCTCTTAGCAATTGGATGCTGAACTTGTATTAAGCCATCGTTTAGTAAGTACATTTGTGACTTTAGCGGACTTTTTATTGCATTTTTATATATTTTAACCCTATTAATGGCACCCATCAGTGACAATATGAACGATTAACTACACCTGTTTGTCGAAATAGCCTTCTGGGATTTTTATAGAGTTTGTATTTTTTACATTATGCACTTACAAATTGCCACAAGCAAACATAAAGCTTTATGTACACTTCTGCGGTGTTATATGAGTAGTAGTATTGCAAAAGAAGTATCTTTATGCCTCTTCTAGCAATTGGATGCTGAACTTGCATTAAGACAGGGTTTAGTAAGTACATTTGCGAGTTCAGCGGACTTTTTATTGTATTTTTATATATTGTAACCGTATTAATGACACCCGTCAGAGATTTTTATAGAGTTTGTATTTTTTACATTATGCACTTACAAATTGCCACAAGCAAACATAAAGCTTTATGTACACTTCTGCGGTGTTATATGAGTAGTAGTATTGCAAAAGAAGTATCTTTATGCCTCTTCTAGCAATTGGATGCTGAACTTGCATTAAGACAGGGTTTAGTAAGTACATTTGCGAGTTCAGCGGACTTTTTATTGTATTTTTATATATTGTAACCGTATTAATGACACCCGTCAGAGACAATATGAACGATTTACTACAGCTGTTTGTCGAAATAACCTTCTGGGATTTTTATAGTGTGTATTTTTTACATTATGCATTTATAAATTGCCACAAGTAAACATAAAGCTTTATGTACACTTCTGCGGTGTTATATGAGTAGTAGTATTGCAAAAGAAATATCTTTATGCCCCTCTTGGCAATTGGATGCTGAACTGGTATTAAGCCATCGTTAATGTAAGTACATTTGTGACTTTAGCGGACTTTTTATTGCATTTTTATATATTTTAACCCTATTAATGGCACCCATCAGTGACAATATGAACGATTTACTACACCTGTTTGTCGAAATAGCCTTCTGCGATTTTTATAGAGTTTGTATTTTTTACATTATGCACTTACAAATTGCCACAAATAAACATAAAGCTTTATGTACACTTCTGCGGTGTGTTACGTGTAGTAGTATTGCAAAAGGAATAACCTTATTCCCCTCCTAGCAATTCGATGCTGAACTGGCATTAAGATATAGTATAGTAAGTGCGTTTGCGACTTCAACGGACTTTTATTTTCATTTTATATGTTTTAGCTGTATTAATGGCACTCATCAGAGATAATATAAACGATTGACTACAGCTGTTTGTCGAAATAACCTTCTGGGATTTTTATATGTGTATTTTTCACATTATGCATTTACAAATGGCCACAGGGAAGCATAACACTTTATGTACAATTCTGCGGTATTTTACGTGTAGTAGTGTTGCAAAAGAAGTATCTTTATGCCTCTTCTAGCAGTTGGATGCTGAACTTGCAAAGATAGAAGTTACTAAATGCATTTGCGAGTTCAGCGGACTTTTTATTGAATTTTTATATATTTTAACCGTATTAATGGCACCTATCAGTGACAATATGAACGATATACTACACCTGTTTGTCGAAATAGCATTCTGGGATTTTTATAGAGTTTGTATTTTTTACATTATGCACTTACAAATTGCCACAAGCAAACATAAAGCTTTATGTACATTTCTGCGGTGTCTTACGTGTAGTAGTATTGCAAAAAGAATATCCTCATTCCCCTCCTAGCAATTCGATGCTGAACTGGCATTAAGATATAGTATAGTAAGTGCGTTTGCAACTTCAACGGACTTTTATTTTCATTTTATATGTTTTAACTGTATTAATGGCACCCATCAGGGCCAATATGAACGATTTACTACACCTGTTTGTCGAAATAGCTTTCTTTGATTTTTATAGAATGTGTATTTTTCACATTATGCACTTACAAATTGCCACAAGGAAACATAAAGCTTTAAGCACACTTCTGTAGTGTTTTACGCGTAGTAGTATTGCAAAAGGAGTATCCTTATGCCCCTCCTAGCAATTGGATGCTGAACTTGCATTAAGATAGAAGTTACTAAATGCATTTGCGACTTCAGCGGACCTTTCATTGCATTTTTATATATTGTAACTGTTTTAATGGCACCCATCAGAAACAATATGAACGATTTACTAGAGCTGTTTGTCGAAATAACCTTCTGGGATTTTTATAGAGTGTGTATTTTTCACATTATGCATTTACAAATGGCCACAGGGAAGCATAACACTTTATGTACAATTCTGCGGTGTTTTACTTGTAGTAGTGTTGCACAAGAAGTATCTTTATGCCTCTTCTAGCAATTGGATGCTGAACTTGCATTAAGACAGGGTTTAGTAAGTGCATTTGCGACTTCAGCGGACTTTTTATTGTATTTTTATATATTGTAACCGTATTAATGACACCCGTCAGAGACAATATGAACGATTTACTACAGGTGTTTGTCGAAATAACCTTCTGGGATTTTTATAGAGTGTGTATTTTTTACATTATGCTTTTACAAATTGCCACAAGTAAACATAAAGCTTTATGTACACTTCTGCGGTGTTTTATGAGTAGTAGTATTGCAAAAGAAATATCTTTATGCCCCTCGTAGCAATTGGATGCTGAACTTGCATTAAGACAGCGTTTAGTAAGTGCATTTGTGACTTTAGCGGACTTTTTATTGAATTTTTATATATTTTAACCGTATTAATGGCACCCATCAGTGACAATATGAACTATTTACTACACCTGTTTGTCGAAATAGCCTTCTGGGATTTTTATGGAGTGTGTATTTTTCACATTATGCACTTACAAATTGCCACAAGCAAACATAAAGCTTTATGTACACTTCTGCGGTGTCTTACGTGTAGTAGTATTGCAAAAGGAATATCCTTATTCCCCTCCTAGCATATCGATGCTGAACTAGCATTAAGATTTAGCATAGTAAGTGCGTTTGCGACTTCAACGGACTTTTATTTGCATTTTATGTGTTTTCACTGTATTAATGGCACTCATCAGGGCCAATATGAACGATTTACTACGCCTGTTTGTCGAAATAGCCTTCTGGGATTTTTATAGAGTGTGTATTTTTCACATTATGCACTTACAAATTGCCACAAGGAAACATAAAACTTTAATCACACTTCTGTAGTGTTTTACGCGTAGTAGTATTGCAAAAGGAGTAACCTTATGCCCCTCCTAGCAATTGGATGCTGAACTTGCATTAAGATAGAAGTTACTAAATGCATTTGCGACTTCAGCGGACCTTTCATTGCATTTTTATATATTGTAACTGTTTTAATGGCACCCATCAGAAACAATATGAACGATTTACTAGAGCTGTTTGTCGAAATAACCTTCTGGGATTTTTATAGAGTGTGCATTTTTCACATTATGCATTTACAAATGGCCACAGGGAAGCATAACACTTTATGTACAATTCTGCGGTGTTTTACGTGTAGTAGTGTTGCACAAGAAGTATCTTTATGCCTCTTCTAGCAATTGGATGCTGAACTTGCATTAAGACAGGGTTTAGTAAGTGCATTTGCGACTTCAGCGGACTTTTTATTGTATTTTTATATATTGTAACCGTATTAACGACACCCGTCAGAGACAATATGAACGATTTACTACTGCTGTTTGTCGAAATAGCTCTCTGAAATTTTTATAGAGTGTGTATTTTTCACATGATGCTCTTACTAATGGCCACAGGGTAACATAAAGCTTTGTGTACACTTCTGTGATGTTTGACGTCTAACAGTATTGCAAATGAAATATCTTTATGCCCCTCTTAGCAATTGGATTCTGAACTTGCATTAAGATACCGTTTAGTAAGTGCATTTGCGACTTCAGCGGACTTTTCATTGGATTTTTATGAATTTGAACGGTATTAATGGCACCCATCAGTGACAATATGAACGATTTACTACAGATGTTTGTCGAAATAGCCCTCTGGGATTTTTATAGAGTGTGTATTTTTTACATTATGCTCTTACAAATGGCCACAGGAAAACGTCAAGCTTTGTGTACACTTCTGTGGTGTTTGACGTGTAGTAGTATTGTAAAAGAAATATCTTTATGCCCCTCTTAGCAATTGGATGCTGAATTTTCATTAAAATAGAATTAAGTTTGCGACATCAGAGGACTTTTCTTGGATTATTATGAATTTTAACCATATTAATGGCACCCATCAGTGACAATATGAACGATATACTTTAGCTGTTTGTTGAAATAGATCTCTGGGATTTTTATAGAGTGTGTATTTTTTACATTATGCTTTTACAAATTGCCACAAGTAAACATAAAGCTTTATGTACACTTCTGCGGTGTTTTATGAGTAGTAGTATTGCAAAAGAAATATCTTTATGCCCCTCGTAGCAATTGGATGCTGAACTTGCATTAAGACAGCGTTTAGTAAGTGCATTTGTGACTTTAGCGGACTTTTTATTGAATTTTTATATATTTTAACCGTATTAATGGCACCCATCAGTGACAATATGAACTATTTACTACACCTGTTTGTCGAAATAGCCTTCTGGGATTTTTATGGAGTGTGTATTTTTCACATTATGCACTTACAAATTGCCACAAGCAAACATAAAGCTTTATGTACACTTCTGCGGTGTCTTACGTGTAGTAGTATTGCAAAAGGAATATCCTTATTCCCCTCCTAGCATATCGATGCTGAACTAGCATTAAGATTTAGCATAGTAAGTGCGTTTGCGACTTCAACGGACTTTTATTTGCATTTTATGTGTTTTCACTGTATTAATGGCACTCATCAGGGCCAATATGAACGATTTACTACGCCTGTTTGTCGAAATAGCCTTCTGGGATTTTTATAGAGTGTGTATTTTTCACATTATGCACTTACAAATTGCCACAAGGAAACATAAAACTTTAATCACACTTCTGTAGTGTTTTACGCGTAGTAGTATTGCAAAAGGAGTAACCTTATGCCCCTCCTAGCAATTGGATGCTGAACTTGCATTAAGATAGAAGTTACTAAATGCATTTGCGACTTCAGCGGACCTTTCATTGCATTTTTATATATTGTAACTGTTTTAATGGCACCCATCAGAAACAATATGAACGATTTACTAGAGCTGTTTGTCGAAATAACCTTCTGGGATTTTTATAGAGTGTGCATTTTTCACATTATGCATTTACAAATGGCCACAGGGAAGCATAACACTTTATGTACAATTCTGCGGTGTTTTACGTGTAGTAGTGTTGCACAAGAAGTATCTTTATGCCTCTTCTAGCAATTGGATGCTGAACTTGCATTAAGACAGGGTGTAGTAAGTGCATTTGCGACTTCAGCGGACTTTTTATTGTATTTTTATATATTGTAACCGTATTAACGACACCCGTCAGAGACAATATGAACGATTTACTACTGCTGTTTGTCGAAATAGCTCTCTGAAATTTTTATAGAGTGTGTATTTTTCACATGATGCTCTTACTAATGGCCACAGGGTAACATAAAGCTTTGTGTACACTTCTGTGATGTTTGACGTCTAACAGTATTGCAAATGAAATATCTTTATGCCCCTCTTAGCAATTGGATTCTGAACTTGCATTAAGATACCGTTTAGTAAGTGCATTTGCGACTTCAGCGGACTTTTCATTGAATTTTTATATATTTTAACCGTATTAATGGCACCCATCAGTGACAATATGAACTATTTACTACACCTGTTTGTCGAAATAGCCTTCTGGGATTTTTATGGAGTGTGTATTTTTCACATTATGCACTTACAAATTGCCACAAGCAAACATAAAGCTTTATGTACACTTCTGCGGTGTCTTACGTGTAGTAGTATTGCAAAAGGAATATCCTTATTCCCCTCCTAGCATATCGATGCTGAACTAGCATTAAGATTTAGCATAGTAAGTGCGTTTGCGACTTCAACGGACTTTTATTTGCATTTTATGTGTTTTCACTGTATTAATGGCACTCATCAGGGCCAATATGAACGATTTACTACGCCTGTTTGTCGAAATAGCCTTCTGGGATTTTTATAGAGTGTGTATTTTTCACATTATGCACTTACAAATTGCCACAAGGAAACATAAAACTTTAATCACACTTCTGTAGTGTTTTACGCGTAGTAGTATTGCAAAAGGAGTAACCTTATGCCCCTCCTAGCAATTGGATGCTGAACTTGCATTAAGATAGAAGTTACTAAATGCATTTGCGACTTCAGCGGACCTTTCATTGCATTTTTATATATTGTAACTGTTTTAATGGCACCCATCAGAAACAATATGAACGATTTACTAGAGCTGTTTGTCGAAATAACCTTCTGGGATTTTTATAGAGTGTGCATTTTTCACATTATGCATTTACAAATGGCCACAGGGAAGCATAACACTTTATGTACAATTCTGCGGTGTTTTACGTGTAGTAGTGTTGCACAAGAAGTATCTTTATGCCTCTTCTAGCAATTGGATGCTGAACTTGCATTAAGACAGGGTTTAGTAAGTGCATTTGCGACTTCAGCGGACTTTTTATTGTATTTTTATATATTGTAACCGTATTAACGACACCCGTCAGAGACAATATGAACGATTTACTACTGCTGTTTGTCGAAATAGCTCTCTGAAATTTTTATAGAGTGTGTATTTTTCACATGATGCTCTTACTAATGGCCACAGGGTAACATAAAGCTTTGTGTACACTTCTGTGATGTTTGACGTCTAACAGTATTGCAAATGAAATATCTTTATGCCCCTCTTAGCAATTGGATTCTGAACTTGCATTAAGATACCGTTTAGTAAGTGCATTTGCGACTTCAGCGGACTTTTCATTGGATTTTTATGAATTTGAACGGTATTAATGGCACCCATCAGTGACAATATGAACGATTTACTACAGATGTTTGTCGAAATAGCCCTCTGGGATTTTTATAGAGTGTGTATTTTTTACATTATGCTCTTACAAATGGCCACAGGAAAACGTCAAGCTTTGTGTACACTTCTGTGGTGTTTGACGTGTAGTAGTATTGTAAAAGAAATATCTTTATGCCCCTCTTAGCAATTGGATGCTGAATTTTCATTAAAATAGAATTAAGTTTGCGACATCAGAGGACTTTTCTTGGATTATTATGAATTTTAACCATATTAATGGCACCCATCAGTGACAATATGAACGATATACTTTAGCTGTTTGTTGAAATAGATCTCTGGGATTTTTAGAGAGTGTGTATTTTTCACATTATGCACTTACAAATTGCCACAAGGAAACATAAAGCTTTATGTACACCACTGCGGTGTTTTACGTGTAGTAGTATTGTAAAAGAAATAACCTTATGCCCCTCCTAGCAATTCGATGCTGAATTTGCAATTAGGTATAATTTAGTATTGCATTAGCGACCTCAGCGGACTTTTCATTGCACTTTTATATATTTGACCGTATTAATGGCTCCCATCGGTAACAATATGGACGATTTACTACAGATGTTTGTCGAAATAGCTCTATGATATTTTTATAGTGTGTGTATTTTTCACATTATGCTCTTACAAATGGCCACAAAGAAACATAAAGCTTTGTGTACATTTCTGTGGTGTTTGACGTGTAGTAGTATTGCAAAAAAATATCCTTATGCCCCTTCTAGCAATTGGATGGTGACCTTGCATTAAGATATAGTTTAGTAAATTTATTTGCGACTTCAGCGGCATTTCATTGCATTTTTTATATTTTAATCATATTAATGGCACCCATCAGTGACAATATGAACTATTTGCTAAACTTGCATTAAGACAGCGTTTAGTAAGTGCATTTGCGACCTCAGCGGTCTTTTTATTGCATTTTAATATATTTTAACCGTATTAATGGCACCCATCAGTGACAATATGAACGATTGACTACAGCTGTTTGTCGAAATGGCGTTCTGGGGTTTTTATAGAGTGTGTATTTTTCACATTATGCACTTACAGGTGGCCATAGCGAAACTTATAGTATTTAACATTACAAGCCAGGTAAAACAGGTTTTACTGGCGATAGGATTGGGATGACTGGCGAGCCGTTAGGCGAGCCTGTCCTATTCTTGAGCCAGTAAAAATGGTTGCCTGGCGTGTATTGTTGAGTGTTTTATTTGTTCCTCACTTGTAAATAACTAGAAATTCACCATTTATTCAAAATGTCACACTGACAAGCAACTAAATTAATCAATATGACACATACTAATAAGGAAGACAACTCTGGCTTTGCACGCTATCATTTATCTATGAGCACGCCTGTAAAATATAACTGGCTAGCCAGTAAAAAATTTACTGGCTAGCCAGTTATGCAACATTTTCAAGTCGAATACAGTGACTTGATAAATTGATGTATACAAGTGAGGAACAAATAAAAGCTTTATATACACTTCTACGGTGTTTTACGTGTAGTACTATTGCAAAAGAAATATCTGTATGCCCTCCTAGCAATTGGATGCCGAACTTGCTTTAAGATATCACTTAGTAAGTTCATTTGCGTCTTCAGCGGAGTTTTCATTGCATTTTTGTATATTTTACTGTATTAATGGCTCCCATGAGTAACAATATGGACGATTTACTACAGCTGTTTGTCGAAATAGCCCTCTGATATTGTTATAGTGTGTGTATTTTTCACATTATGCTCTTACAAATAGCCACAAGGAAACATAAATCTTTGTGTACACTTCTGCGGTGTTTGCCGTGTAGTAGTATTGCAAAAGAAATATCTTTATGCCCCTCCTAGCAATTGGATGCAAAACTTGCATTAAGACAGCGTTTAGTAAGTGCATTTGCGACTTCGGAGAACTTTTTATTGCATTTTCATATATTTTAGCAGTATTAATGGCACCCATCAGTGACAATGTGAACGATTGACAACAGCTGTTTGTCGAAATAGCCTTCTGGAATTTTTATAGAGTGTGTATTTTTCACATTATGCACTTACAAATGGCCACAGGAAAACATAAAGCTTTATATACACTTCTACGATGTTTTACGTGTAGTAGTATTGCAAACGAAATATCTGTATGCCCTACTAGCAATTGGATTCCGACTTGCTTTAAGATATCACGTAGTAGGTTTATTTGCGACATCAGCGGACTTTTCATTGCATTTTTATATATTTTACCGTATTAATGGCTCCCATCAGTAACAATATGAACGATTTACTACAGCTGTTGTCGAAATAGCCTTCTGGGATTTTTATAGTGTGTGTATTTTTCACATTATGCTCTTACAAATGGCCACAAGGTAACATAAAGCTTTGGGTACACTTCTGTGGTGTTTGACGTGTAGTAGTATTGATAAAGAAATATCCTTATGCTATTGGATGGTGAACTTGCATTAAGATATCGTTTAGTAAGTGCATTTGCGACTTCAGCGGCACTTCATTGCATTTTTTATATTTTAATCGTATTAATGGCACCCATCAGTAACAATATGAACGATTTACTACAACTGTTTGTCGAAATAGAATTCTGGGATTTTTATAGAGTGTGTATTTTTCACATTATGCACTTACAAATAGCCACAGGAAAACATAAAGCTTTATATACATTTCTACGGTGTTTTACGTGTAGTAGTATTGCAAACGAAATATCTGTATGCCCTCCTATCAATTGGATGCCGAACTTGCTTTAAGATATCACTTAGTAAGTTCATTTGCGACTTCAGCGGACTTTTCATTGCATTTTTATATATTTTACCGTATTAATGGCTCCCATCAGTAACAATATGAACGATTTACTACAGCTGTTTGTCGAAATAGCCTTTGCTTCTTGCATTAAGATATCGTTTAGTAAGTTCATTTGCGACTTCAGCGGACTTTTTATTGCATTTTCATATATTTTAACCGTATTAATGGCACCGATCAGTAACAATATGAACGATTTACTACTGCTGTTTGTCGAAATAGCCCTCTGAAATTTTTATAGTGTGAGTATTTTTCACATTATGCACTCACAAATTGCCACAGGGAGACATAAGGCTTTATATACATTTCTACAGTGTTTTACGTGTAGCAGTATTGCAAAAGACATATTTGTATGCCCTCCTAGCAATTGGATGCCGAACTTGCTTTAAGATATCGCTTAGTAAGTTCATTTGCGACTTCAGTGGACTTTTCATTGCATTTTTATATATTTTACCGTTTTAATGGCTCCCATTAGTAACAATATGAACGATTTACTACAGCTGTTTTTCGAAATAGCCCTCTGATATTATTATAGTGTGTGTATTTTTCACATTATGCTCTTACAAATGGCCACAGGGAAACATAAAGCTTTGTCTACACTTCTGTGGTGTTTGACGTGTAGTAGTATTACAAAAGCAATATCCTTATGCCCCTCCTAGCAGTTGGATGCAAAACTTGCATTAAGACAGGGTTTAGTAATTGTATTTGCGACTTCAGCGGACTTTTCATTGTATTTTTATATATTGTAACCGTATTAATTACACCCGTCAGAGACAATATGAACGATTTACTACAGCTGTTTGTCGAAATAACCTTCTGGGATTTTTATAGAGTGTGTATTTTTTACATTATGCATTTACAAATTGCCACAAGTAAACATAAAGCTTTATGTACACTTCTGCGGTGTTGTATGAGTAGTAGTATTGCAAAAGAAATATCTTTATGCCCCTCTTAGCAATTGGATGCTAAACTTGCATTAAGCCAGCGTTTAGTAAGTGCATTTGCGACTTCAGCGGACTTTTTATTGTATTTTTATATATTGTAACCGTATTAATGACACCCGTCAGAGACAATATGAACGATTTACTACAGCTGTTTGTCGAAATAACCTTCTGGGATTTTTATAGTGTGTATTTTTTACATTATGCATTTATAAATTGCCACAAGTAAACATAAAGCTTTATGTACCCTTCTGCGGTGTTATATGAGTAGCAGTATTGCAAAAGAAATATCTTTATGACCCTCTTAGCAATTGGATGCTGAACTTGTATTAAGCCATCGTTAATGTAAGTACATTTGTGACTTTAGCGGACTTTTTATTGCATTTTTATATATTTTAACCCTATTAATGGCACCCATCAGTGACAATATGAACGATTTACTACACCTGTTTGTCGAAATAGCCTTCTGCGATTTTTATAGAGTTTGTATTTTTTACATTATGCACTTACAAATTGCCACAAGCAAACATAAAGCTTTATGTACACTTCTGCGGTGTGTTACGTGTAGTAGTATTGCAAAAGGAATAACCTTATTCCCCTCCTAGCAATTCGATGCTGAACTGGCATTAAGATATAGTATAGTAAGTGCGTTTGCGACTTCAACGGACTTTTATTTTCATTTTATATGTTTTAACTGTATTAATAGCACTCATCAGAGATAATATAAACGATTGACTACAGCTGTTTGTCGAAATAACCTTCTGGGATTTTTATATGTGTATTTTTCACATTATGCATTTACAAATGGCCACAGGGAAGCATAACACTTTATGTACAATTCTGCGGTATTTTACGTGTAGTAGTGTTGCAAAAGAAGTATCTTTATGCCTCTTCTAGCAATTGGATGCTGAACTTGCATTAAGACAGGGTTTAGTAAGAGCATTTGCGAGTTCAGCGGACTTTTTATTGCATTTTTATATATTTTAACCGTATTAATGGCACCTATCAGTGACAATATGAACGATCTACTACACCTGTTTGTCGAAATAGTCTTCTGGGATTTTTATAGAGTTTGTATTTTTTACATTATGCACTTACAAATTGCCACAAGCAAACATAAAGTTTTATGTACACTTCTGCGGTGTCTTACGTGTAGTAGTATTGCAAAAAGAATATCCTCATTCCCCTCCTAGCAATTCGATGCTGAACTGGCATTAAGATATAGTATAGTAAGTGCGTTTGCGACTTCAACGGACTTTTATTTTCATTTTATATGTTTTAACTTTATTAATGGCACCCATCAGGGCCAATATGAACGATTTACTACACCTGTTTGTCGAAATAGCTTTCTTTGATTTTTGTAGAATGTGTATTTTTCACATTATGCACTTACAAATTGCCACAAGGAAACATAAAGCTTTAAGCACACTTCTGTAGTGTTTTACGCGTAGTAGTATTGCAAAAGGAGTATCCTTATGCCCCTCCTAGCAATTGGATGCTGAACTTGCATTAAGATAGAAGTTACTAAATGCATTTGCGACTTCAGCGGACCTTTCATTGCATTTTTATATATTGTAACTGTTTTAATGGCACCCATCAGAAACAATATGAACGATTTACTAGAGCTGTTTGTCGAAATAACCTTCTGGGATTTTTATAGAGTGTGTATTTTTCACATTATGCATTTACAAATGGCCACAGGGAAGCATAACACTTTATGTACAATTCTGCGGTGTTTTACGTGTAGTAGTGTTGCACAAGAAGTATCTTTATGCCTCTTCTAGCAATTGGATGCTGAACTTGCATTAAGACAGGGTTTAGTAAGTGCATTTGCGACTTCAGCGGACTTTTTATTGTATTTTTATATATTGTAACCGTATTAATGACACCCGTCAGAGACAATATGAACGATTTACTACAGGTGTTTGTCGAAATAACCTTCTGGGATTTTTATAGAGTGTGTATTTTTTACATTATGCATTTACAAATTGCCACAAGTAAACATAAAGCTTTATGTACACTTCTGCGGTGTTTTATGAGTAGTAGTATTGCAAAAGAAATATCTTTATGCCCCTCGTAGCAATTGGATGCTGAACTTGCATTAAGACAGCGTTTAGTAAGTGCATTTGTGACTTTAGCGGACTTTTTATTGCATTTTTATATATTTTAACCGAATTAATGGCACCCATCAGTGACAATATGAACGATTTACTACAGCTGTTTGTCGAAATAACCTTCTGGGATTTTTATATGTGTATTTTTCACATTATGCATTTACAAATGGACACAGGGAAGCATAATACTTTATTTACAATTCTGCGGTGTTTTACGTGTAGTAGTGTTGCAAAAGAAGTATCTTTATGCCTCTTCTAGCAATTGGATGCTGAACTTGCATTAAGACAGGGTTTAGTAAGTGCATTTGCGAGTTTAGCGGACTTTTTAATGATTTTTGTATATTGTAACCGTATTAATGGCACCCGTCAGAGACAATATGAACGATTTACTACACCTATTTGTCGAAATAGCCTTCTGGAATTTTTATAGAGTGTGTATTTTTCACATTATGCAAATACAAATTGCCACAAGCAAACATAAAGCTTTATGTACACTTCTGCGGTGTCTTACGTGTAGTAGTATTGCAAAAGGAATATCCTTATTCCCCTCCCAGCAATTCGATGCTAAACTTGCATTAAGCCAGCGTTTAGTAAGTGCATTTGTGACTTTAGCGGACTTTTAATTGAATTTTTATATTTTTAACCGTATTAATGGCACCCATCAGTGACAATATGAACGATTTACTACACCTGTTTGTCGAAATAGCCTTCTGGGATTTTTATAGAGTGTGTATTTTTCACATTATGCACTTACAAATTGCCACAAGCAAACATAAAGCTTTATGTACACCTCTGCGGTGTTGTATGAGTAGTAGTATTGCAAAAGAAATATCTTTATGCCCCTCTTAGCAATTGGATGCTGAACTTGCATTAAGACAGGGTTTAGTAAGTGCATTTGCGACTTCAGCGGACTTTTTATTGTATTTTTATATATTGTAACCGTATTAATGACACCCGTCAGAGACAATATGAACGATTTACTACAGCTGTTTGTCGAAATAACCTTCTGGGATTTTTATAGAGTGTGTATTTTTTACATTATGCATTTACAAATTGCCACAAGTAAACATAAAGCTTTATGTACACTTCTGCGGTGTTTTATGAGTAGTAGTGTTGCACAAGAAGTATCTTTATGCCTCTTCTAGCAATTGGATGCTGAACTTGCATTAAGACAGGGTTTAGTAAGTGCATTTGCGACTTCAGCGGACTTTTTATTGTATTTTTATATATTGTAACCGTATTAATGACACCCGTCAGAGACAATATGAACGATTTACTACAGCTGTTTGTCGAAATAACCTTCTGGGATTTTTATAGAGTGTGTATTTTTTACATTATGAATTTACAAATTGCCACAAGTAAACATAAAGCTTTATGTACACTTCTGCGGTGTTTTATGAGTAGTAGTTTGCAAAAGAAATATCTTTATGCCCCTCGTAGCAATTGGATGCTGAACTTGCATTAAGACAGCGTTTAGTAAGTGCATTTGTGACTTTAGCGGACTTTTTATTGCATTTTTATATATTTTAACCGTATTAATGGCACCCATCAGTGACAATATGAACGATTTACTACAGCTGTTTGTCGAAATAACCTTCTGGGATTTTTATAGAGTGTGTATTTTTCACATTATGCACTTACAATTTGCCACAAGCAAAAATAAAGCTTTATGTACACTTCTGCGGTGTTGTATGAGTAGTAGTATTGCAAAAGAAATATCTTTATGCCCCTCTTAGCAATTGGATGCTGAACTTGTATTAAGTCATCGTTTAGTAAGTACATTTGTGACTTTAGCGGACTTTTTATTGCATTATTATATATTTTAGCCTTATTAATGGCACCCATCAGTGACAATATGAACGATTTACTACACCTGTTTGTCGAAATAGCCTTCTGGGATTTTTATAGAGTGTGTATTTTACACATTATGCACTCACAAATTGCCACAAGCTAACATAAAGCTTTATGTACACCTCTGCGGTGTTGTATGACTAGTAGTATTGCAAAAGAAATATCTTTATGCCCCTCTTAGCAATTGGATGCTGAACTTGCATTAAGCCAGCATTTAGTAAGTGCATTTGTGTTTTTAGCGGACTTATTATTGCATTTTTATATATTTTAACCGTATAAATGGCACCCATCAGGGCCAATATGAATGATTTACTACACCTGTTTGTCGAAATAGCCTTCTGGGATTTTTATTGAGTGTGTATTTTTCACAATATGCACTTACAAATTGCCACAAGCAAACATAAAGCTTTATGTACACTTCTGCGGTGTTGTATGAGTAGTAGTTTTGGAAAAGAAATATCTTTATGCCCCTCTTAGCAATTGGATGCTGAACTTGCATTAAGCCAGCGTTTAGTGAGTGCATTTGTGACTTTAGCGGACTTTTTATTGCATTTTTATATATTTTAAACGTATTAATGGCACCCATCAGAGACAATATCAACGATTTACTACACCTGTTTGTCGAAATAGCCTTCTGGGATTTTTATAGAGTGCGTATTTTTCACATTATGCACTTACAAATTGCCACAAGCAAACATAAAGCTATATGTACACTTCTGCGGTGTTTTATGAGGAGTAGTATTGCAAAAGAAATATCTTTATGCCCCTCGTAGCAATTGGATGCTGAATTTGCATTAAGACAGTGTTTAGTAAGTGCATTTGTGACTTTAGCGGACTTTTTATTGCATTTTTATATATTTTAACCGTATTAATGGCACCCATCAGTGACAGTATGAACGATTTACTACACCTGTTTGTCGAAATAGCCTTCTGGGATTTTTATTGAGTGTGTATTTTTCACAATATGCACTTACAAATTGCCACAAGGAAACATAAAGCTTTATGTACACTTCTGCGGTGTTGTATGAGTAGTAGTATTGCAAAAGAAATATCTTTATGTCCCTCTTAGCAATTGGATGCTGAACTTGCATTAAGACAGCGTTTAGTAAGTGCATTTGTGACTTTAGCGGACTTTTTATTGCATTTTTATATATTTTAACCGTATTAATGGCACCCATCAGTGACAGTATGAACTATTTACTACACCTGTTTGTCGAAATAGCCTTCTGGGATTTTTATAGAGTGTGTATTTTTCACATTATGCACTTACAAATTGCCACAAGCAAACATAAAGCTTTATGTACACTTCTGCGGTGTCTTACGTGTAGTGGTATTCCAAAAGGAATATCCTTATTCCCCTCCTAGCAATTCGATGCTGAACCATTATTAAGATATAGTATAGTAAGTGCGTTTGCGACTTCAACGGACTTTTATTTGCATTTTGTATGTTTTAACTGTATTAATGGCACCCATCAGGGCCAATATGAACGATTTCCTACAACTGTTTGTCGAAATAGCCTTCTGGGATTTTTATAGAGTGTGTATCTTTCACATTATGCACTTACAAATTGCCACAAGCAAACATAAAGCTTTATGTACACTTCTGCGGTGTTGTATGAGTAGTAGTATTGCAAAAGAAATATCTTTATGCCCCTCTTAGCAATTGGATGCTAAACTTGCATTAAGCCAGCGTTTAGTAAGTGCATTTGTGACTTTAGCGGACTTTTTATTGCATTTTTATATATTTTAACCGTATTAATGGCACCCATCAGTGACAGTATGAACGATTTACTACACCTGTTTGTCGAAATAGCCTTCTGGGATTTTTATTGAGTGTGTATTTTTCACATTATGCACTTACGAATTGCCACAAGGAAACATAAAGCTTTATGTACACTTCTGCGGTGTTGTATGAGTAGTAGTATTGCAAAAGAAATATCTTTATGCCCCTCTTAGCAATTGGATGCTGAACTTGCATTAAGACAGCGTTTAGTAAGTGCATTTGTGACTTTAGCGGACTTTTTATTGCATTTTTATATATTTTAACCGTATTAATGGCACCCATCAGTGACAGTATGAACTATTTACTACACCTGTTTGTCGAAATACCCTTCTGGGATTTTTATAGAGTGTGTATTTTTCACATTATGCACTTACAAATTGCCACAAGTAAACATAAAGCTTTATTTACACTTCTGCGGTGTCTTACGTGTAGTGGTATTCCAAAAGGAATATCCTTATTCCCCTCCTAGCAATTCGATGCTGAACCATTATTAAGATATAGTATAGTAAGTGCGTTTGCGACTTCAACGGACTTTTATTTGCATTTTGTATGTTTTAACTGTATTAATGGCACCCATCAGGGCCAATATGAACGATTTCCTACAACTGTTTGTCGAAATAGCCTTCTGGGATTTTTATAGAGTGTGTATTTTTCACATTATGCACTTACAAATTGCCACAAGGAAACATAAAGCTTTAAGCACACTTCTGTAGTGTTTTACGCTTAGTAGTATTGCAAAAGAAATATCCTTATGCCCCTCCTAGCAATTGGATGCTGTAATTGCATTAAGATAGAAGTTACTAAATGCATTTGCGACTTTAGCGGACTTTTTATTGCATTTTTATATATTTTAACCGTATTAATGGCACCCATCAGTGACAATATGAACGATTTACTACACCTGTTTGTCGAAATAGCCTTCTGGGATTTTTATAGAGTGTGTATTTTTCACATTATGCACTTACAAATTGCCACAAGCAAACATAAAGCTTTATGTACACTTCTGCGGTGTTGTATGAGTAGTAGTATTGCAAAAGAAATATCTTTATGCCCCTCTTAGCAATTGGATGCTGAACTTGCAATAAGCCAGCGTTTAGTAAGTGCATTTGTGACTTTAGCGGACTTTTTATTGCATTTTTATATATTTTAACCGTATTAATGGCACCCATCAGTGACAATATGAACGATTTACTACACCTGTTTATCGAAATAGCCTCTTGGAATTTTTATAGAGTGTGTATTTTTCACATTATGCACTTACAAATTGCCACAAGCAAACATAAAGCTTTATGTACACTTCTGCGGTGTTGTATGAGTAGTAGTATTGCAAAAGAAATATCTTTATGCCCCTCTTAGCAATTGGATGCTGAACTTGCATTAAGCCAGCGTTTAGTAAGTGAATTTGTGACTTTAGCGGACTTTTTATTGCATTTTTATATATTTTAACCGTATTAATGGCACCCATCAGTGACAATATGAACGATTTACTACACCTGTTTGTCGAAATAGCCTTCTGGGGTTTTTATAGAGTGTGTATTTATCACATTATGCACTTACAAATTGCCACAAGCAAACATAAAGCTTTATGTACACTTCTGCGGTGTTGTATGAGTAGTAGTATTGCAAAAGAAATATCTTTATGCCCCTCTTAGCAATTGGATGCTGAACTTGCATTAAGCCAGCGTTTAGTAAGTGCATTTGTGACTTTAGCGGACTTTTTATTGCATTTTTATATATTTTAACCGTATTAATGGCACCCATCAGTGATAATATGAACGATTTACTACACCTGTTTGTCGAAATAGCCTTCTGGGATTTTTATAGAGTGTGTATTTTACACATTATGCACTCACAAATTGCCACAAGCAAACATAAAGCTTTATGTACACCTCTGCGGTGTTGTATGACTAGTAGTATTGCAAAAGAAATATATTTATGCCCCTCTTAGCAATTGGATGCTAAACTTGCATTAAGCCAGCATTTAGTAAGTGCATTTGTGTCTTTAGCGGACTTTTTATTGCATTTTTATATATTTTAACCGTATTAATGGCACCCATCAGGGCCAATATGAATGATTTACTACACCTGTTTGTCGAAATAGCCTTCTGGGATTTTTATTGAGTGTGTATTTTTCACAATATGCACTTACAAATTGCCACAAGCAAACATAAAGCTTTATGTACACTTCTGCGGTGTTGTATGAGTAATAGTATTGCAAAAGAAATATCTTTATGCCCCTCTTAGCAATTGGATGCTGAACTTGCATTAAGCCAGCGTTTAGTGAGTGCATTTGTGACTTTAGCGGACTTTTTATTGCATTTTTATATATTTTAACCGTATTAATGGCACCCATCAGTGACAATATGAACGATTTACTACACCTGTTTGTCGAAATAGCCTTCTGGGATTTTTATTGAGTGTGTATTTTTCACAATATGCACTTACAAATTGCCTCAAGCAAACATAAAGCTTTATGTACACTTCGGCGGTGTTGTATGAGTAGTAGTATTGCAAAAGAAATATCTTTATGCCCCTCTTAGCAATTGGATGCTGAACTTGAATTAAGCCAGCGTTTAGTAAGTGCATTTGTGACTTTAGCGAACTTTTTATTGCATTTTTATATATTTTAACCTTATTAATGGCACCCTTCAGTGACAATATGAACGATTTACTACACCTGTTTGTCGAAATAGCTTTCTGGGATTTTTATAGAGTGAGTATTTTTCACATTAAGCACTTACAAATTGTCACAAGCAAACATAAAGCTCTATGTACACTTTTGCGGTGTCTTACGTGTAGTAGTATTGCAAAAGCAATATCCTTATTCCCCTCCTAGCAATTCGATGCTGAGCTAGCATTAAGATATAGTATAGTAAGTGCGTTTTTGCGACTTCAACGGACTTTTATTTTCATTTTATATGTTTTAACTGTATTAATGGCACCCATCAGGGCCAATATGAACGATTTACTACACCTGTTTGTCGAAATAGCATTCTGGGATTTTTATTGAGTGTGTATTTTTTACAATATGCACTTACAAATTGCCACAAGCAAACATAAAGCTTTATGTACACTTCTGCGGTGTTGTATGAGTAGTAGTATTGCAAAAGAAATATCTTTATGCCCCTCTTAGCAATTGGATGCTGAACTTGCATTAAGCCAGCGTTTAGTAAGTGCATTTGTGACTTTAGCGGACTTTTTATTGCATTTTTATATATTTTAACCGTATTAATGGCCCCCATCAGTGACAATATGAACGATTTACTACACCTGTTTGTCGAAATAGCCTTCTGAGATTTTTATAGAGTGTGTATTTTTCACATTATGCACTTACAAATTGCCACAAGCAAACATAAAGCTTTATGTACACTTCTGCGGCGTCTTACGTGTAGTAGTATTGCAAAAGGAATATCCTTATTCCCCTCCTAGCAATTCGATGCTGAACTAGCACTAAGATATAGTATAGTAAGTGCGTTTGCGACTTCAACGGACTTTTATTTGCATTTTATATGTTTTAGCTGTATTAATGGCACCCATCAGGGCCAATATGAACGATTTACTACACCTGTTGGTCGAAATAGCTTTCTGGGATTTTTATAGAGTGTGTATTTTTCACATTATGCACTTACAAATTGCCACAAGGAAACATAAAGCTTTAAGCACACTTCTGTAGTGTTTTACGCGTAGTTGTATTGCAAAAGGAATATCCTTATGCCCCTCCTAGCAATTGGATGCTGAACTTGCATTAAGCCAGCGTTTAGTAAGAGCATTTGTGACTTTAGCGGACTTTTTATTGCATTTTTATATATTTTAACCGTATTAATGGCACCCATCAGTGATAATATGAACGATTTACTACACCTGTTTGTCGAAATAGCCTTCTGGGATTTTTATAGAGTGTGTATTTTACACATTATGCACTCACAAATTGCCACAAGCAAACATAAAGCTTTATGTACACCTCTGCGGTGTTGTATGACTAGTAGTATTGCAAAAGAAATATCTTTATGCCCCTCTTAGCAATTGGATGCTAAACTTGCATTAAGCCAGCATTTAGTAAGTGCATTTGTGTCTTTAGCGGACTTTTTATTGCATTTTTATATATTTTAACCGTATTAATGGCACCCATCAGGGCCAGTATGAATGATTTACTACACCTGTTTGTCGAAATAGCCTTCTGGGATTTTTATTCAGTGCGTATTTTTCACAATATGCACTTACAAATTGCCACAAGCAAACATAAAGCTTTATGTACACTTCTGCGGTGTTGTATGAGTAGTAGTATTGCAAAAGAAATATCTTTATGCCCCTCTTAGCAATTGGATGCTGAACTTGCATTAAGCCAGCGTTTAGTGAGTGCATTTGTGACTTTAGCGGACTTTTTATTGCATTTTTATATATTTTAACCGTATTAATGGCACCCATCAGTGACAATATGAACGATTTACTACACCTGTTTGTCGAAATAGCCTTCTGGGATTTTTATTGAGTGTGTATTTTTCACAATATGCACTTACAAATTGCCACAAGCAAACATAAAGCTTTATGTACACTTCGGCGGTGTTGTATGACTAGTAGTATTGCAAAAGAAATATCTTTATGCCCCTCTTAGCAATTGGATGCTGAACTTGCATTAAGCCAGCGTTTAGTGAGTGCATTTGTGACTTTAGCTGACTTTTTATTGCATTTTTATATATTTTAACCGTATTAATGGCACCCATCAGTGACAATATGAACGATTTACTACACCTGTTTGTCGAAATACCCTTCTGGGATTTTTATTCAGTGCGTATTTTTCACAATATGCACTTACAAATTGCCACAAGCAAACATAAAGCTTTATGTACACTTCTGCGGTGTTGTATGAGTAGTAGTATTGCAAAAGAAATATCTTTATGCCCCTCTTAGCAATTGGATGCTGAACTTGCATTAAGCCAGCGTTTAGTGAGTGCATTTGTGACTTTAGCGGACTTTTTATTGCATTTTTATATATTTTAACCGTATTAATGGCACCCATCAGTGACAATATGAACGATTTACTACACCTGTTTGTCGAAATAGCCTTCTGGGATTTTTATTGAGTGTGTATTTTTCACAATATGCACTTACAAATTGCCACAAGCAAACATAAAGCTTTATGTACACTTCGGCGGTGTTGTATGACTAGTAGTATTGCAAAAGAAATATCTTTATGCCCCTCTTAGCAATTGGATGCTGAACTTGCATTAAGCCAGCGTTTAGTAAGAGCATTTGTGACTTTAGCGGACTTTTTATTGCATTTTTATATATTTTAACCGTATTAATGGCACCCATCAGTGATAATATGAACGATTTACTACACCTGTTTGTCGAAATAGCCTTCTGGGATTTTTATAGAGTGTGTATTTTACACATTATGCACTCACAAATTGCCACAAGCAAACATAAAGCTTTATGTACACCTCTGCGGTGTTGTATGACTAGTAGTATTGCAAAAGAAATATCTTTATGCCCCTCTTAGCAATTGGATGCTAAACTTGCATTAAGCCAGCATTTAGTAAGTGCATTTGTGTCTTTAGCGGACTTTTTATTGCATTTTTATATATTTTAACCGTATTAATGGCACCCATCAGGGCCAGTATGAATGATTTACTACACCTGTTTGTCGAAATAGCCTTCTGGGATTTTTATTCAGTGCGTATTTTTCACAATATGCACTTACAAATTGCCACAAGCAAACATAAAGCTTTATGTACACTTCTGCGGTGTTGTATGAGTAGTAGTATTGCAAAAGAAATATCTTTATGCCCCTCTTAGCAATTGGATGCTGAACTTGCATTAAGCCAGCGTTTAGTGAGTGCATTTGTGACTTTAGCGGACTTTTTATTGCATTTTTATATATTTTAACCGTATTAATGGCACCCATCAGTGACAATATGAACGATTTACTACACCTGTTTGTCGAAATAGCCTTCTGGGATTTTTATTGAGTGTGTATTTTTCACAATATGCACTTACAAATTGCCACAAGCAAACATAAAGCTTTATGTACACTTCGGCGGTGTTGTATGACTAGTAGTATTGCAAAAGAAATATCTTTATGCCCCTCTTAGCAATTGGATGCTGAACTTGCATTAAGCCAGCGTTTAGTGAGTGCATTTGTGACTTTAGCGGACTTTTTATTGCATTTTTATATATTTTAACCGTATTAATGGCACCCATCAGTGACAATATGAACGATTTACTACACCTGTTTGTCGAAATACCCTTCTGGGATTTTTATTCAGTGCGTATTTTTCACAATATGCACTTACAAATTGCCACAAGCAAACATAAAGCTTTATGTACACTTCTGCGGTGTTGTATGAGTAGTAGTATTGCAAAAGAAATATCTTTATGCCCCTCTTAGCAATTGGATGCTGAACTTGCATTAAGTCAGCGTTTAGTGAGTGCATTTGTGACTTTAGCGGACTTTTTATTGCATTTTTATATATTTTAACCGTATTAATGGCACCCATCAGTGACAATATGAACGATTTACTACACCTGTTTGTCGAAATAGCCTTCTGGGATTTTTATTGAGTGTGTATTTTTCACAATATGCACTTACAAATTGCCACAAGCAAACATAAAGCTTTATGTACACTTCGGCGGTGTTGTATGACTAGTAGTATTGCAAAAGAAATATCTTTATTCCCCTCGTAGCAATTGGATGCTTAACTTGCATTAAGACAGCCTTTAGTAAGTGCATTTGTGACTTTAGCAGACTTTTTATTGCATTTTTATATATTTTAGCCGTAATAATGGCACCCATCAGTGACAATATGAACTATTTACTACACATGTTTGTCGAAATAGCTTTCTGGGATTTTTATAGAGTGTGTATTTTTCACATTATGCACTTACAAATTGCCACAAGCAAACATAAAGCTTTATGTACACTTCTGCGGTGTTGTATGAGTAGTAGTATTGCAAAAGAAATATCTTTATGCCCCTCTTAGCAATTGGATGCTGAACTTGTATTAAGTCATCGTTTAGTAAGTACATTTGTGACTTTAGCGGACTTTTTATTGCATTATTATATATTTTAACCGTATTAATGGCACCCATCAGTGACAATATGAACGATTTACTACACCTGTTTGTCGAAATAGCTTTCTGGGATTTTTATAGAGTGTGTATTTTTCACATTACGCACTTATAAATTGCCACAAGCAAACATAAAGCTTTATGTACACTTCTGCGGTGTTTTATGAGTAGTAGTATTGCAAAAGAAATATCTTTATGCCCCTCGTAGCAATTGGATGCTAAACTTGCATTAAGACAGGGTTTAGTAAGTGCATTTGCGACTTCAGAGGACTTTTTATTGTATTTTTATATATTGTAACCGTATTAATATTACCCGTCAGAGACAATATGAACGATTTACTACAACTGTTTGTCGAAATAACCTTCTGGGATTTTTATAGAGTGTGTATTTTTTACATTATGCATTTACAATTTGCCACAAGTAAACATAAAGCTTTATGTACACTTCTGCGGTGTTTTATGAGTAGTAGTATTGCAAAAGAAATATCTTTATGCCCCTCGTAGCAATTGGATGCTAAACTTCCATTAAGACAGCGTTTAGTAAGTGCATTTGTGACTTTAGCGGACTTTTCTTTGAATTTTTATATATTTTAGCCGTATTAATGGCACTCATCAGTGACAATATGAACTATTTACTACACCTGTTTGTCGAAATAGCCTTCTGGGATTTTTATAGAGTGTGTATTTTTCACATTATGCACTTACAAATTGCCACAAGCAAACATAAAGCTTTATGTACACTTCTGCGGTGTTTTATGAGTAGTAGTATTGTAAAAGAAATATCTTTATGCCCCTCGTAGCAATTGGATGCTGAACTTGCATTAAGACAGGGTTTAGTAAGTGCATTTGCGACTTCAGAGGACTTTTTATTGTATTTTTATATATTGTAACCGTATTAATGGCACCCGTCAGAGACAATATGAACGACTTACTACAACTGTTTGTCGAAATAACCTTCTGGGATTTTTATAGAGTGTGTATTTTTTACATTATGCATTTACAATTTGCCACAAGTAAACATAAAGCTTTATGTACACTTCTGCGGTGTTTTATGAGTAGTAGTATTGCAAAAGAAATATCTTTATGCCCCTCTTAGCAATTGGATGCTGAACTTGAATTAAGCCAGCGTTTAGTAAGTGCATTTGTGACTTTAGCGAACTTTTTATTGCATTTTTATATATTTTAACCTTATTAATGGCACCCTTCAGTGACAATATGAACGATTTACTACACCTGTTTGTCGAAATAGCCTTCTGGGATTTTTATTGAGTGTGTATTTTTCACAATATGCACTTACAAATTGCCTCAAGCAAACATAAAGCTTTATGTACACTTCGGCGGTGTTGTATGAGTAGTAGTATTGCAAAAGAAATATCTTTATGCCCCTCTTAGCAATTGGATGCTGAACTTGAATTAAGCCAGCGTTTAGTAAGCGCATTTGTGACTTTAGCGAACTTTTTATTGCATTTTTATATATTTTAACCTTATTAATGGCACCCTTCAGTGACAATATGAACGATTTACTACACCTGTTTGTCGAAATAGCTTTCTGGGATTTTTATAGAGTGAGTATTTTTCACATTAAGCACTTACAAATTGTCACAAGCAAACATAAAGCTCTATGTACACTTTTGCGGTGTCTTACGTGTAGTAGTATTGCAAAAGCAATATCCTTATTCCCCTCCTAGCAATTCGATGCTGAGCTAGCATTAAGATATAGTATAGTAAGTGCGTTTTTGCGACTTCAACGGACTTTTATTTTCATTTTATATGTTTTAACTGTATTAATGGCACCCATCAGGGCCAATATGAACGATTTACTACACCTGTTTGTCGAAATAGCCTTCTGGGATTTTTATTGAGTGTGTATTTTTTACAATATGCACTTACAAATTGCCACAAGCAAACATAAAGCTTTATGTACACTTCTGCGGTGTTGTATGAGTAGTAGTATTGCAAAAGAAATATCTTTATGCCCCTCTTAGCAATTGGATGCTGAACTTGCATTAAGCCAGCGTTTAGTAAGTGCATTTGTGACTTTAGCGGACTTTTTATTGCATTTTTATATATTTTAACCGTATTAATGGCCCCCATCAGTGACAATATGAACGATTTACTACACCTGTTTGTCGAAATAGCCTTCTGAGATTTTTATAGAGTGTGTATTTTTCACATTATGCACTTACAAATTGCCACAAGCAAACATAAAGCTTTATGTACACTTCTGCGGTGTCTTACGTGTAGTAGTATTGCAAAAGGAATATCCTTATTCCCCTCCTAGCAATTCGATGCTGAACTAGCACTAAGATATAGTATAGTAAGTGCGTTTGCGACTTCAACGGACTTTTATTTGCATTTTATATGTTTTAGCTGTATTAATGGCACCCATCAGGGCCAATATGAACGATTTACTACACCTGTTGGTCGAAATAGCTTTCTGGGATTTTTATAGAGTGTGTATTTTTCACATTATGCACTTACAAATTGCCACAAGGAAACATAAAGCTTTAAGCACACTTCTGTAGTGTTTTACGCGTAGTTGTATTGCAAAAGGAATATCCTTATGCCCCTCCTAGCAATTGGATGCTGAACTTGCATTAAGCCAGCGTTTAGTAAGAGCATTTGTGACTTTAGCGGACTTTTTATTGCATTTTTATATATTTTAACCGTATTAATGGCACCCATCAGTGATAATATGAACGATTTACTACACCTGTTTGTCGAAATAGCCTTCTGGGATTTTTATAGAGTGTGTATTTTACACATTATGCACTCACAAATTGCCACAAGCAAACATAAAGCTTTATGTACACCTCTGCGGTGTTGTATGACTAGTAGTATTGCAAAAGAAATATCTTTATGCCCCTCTTAGCAATTGGATGCTAAACTTGCATTAAGCCAGCATTTAGTAAGTGCATTTGTGTCTTTAGCGGACTTTTTATTGCATTTTTATATATTTTAACCGTATTAATGGCACCCATCAGGGCCAGTATGAATGATTTACTACACCTGTTTGTCGAAATAGCCTTCTGGGATTTTTATTCAGTGCGTATTTTTCACAATATGCACTTACAAATTGCCACAAGCAAACATAAAGCTTTATGTACACTTCTGCGGTGTTGTATGAGTAGTAGTATTGCAAAAGAAATATCTTTATGCCCCTCTTAGCAATTGGATGCTGAACTTGCATTAAGCCAGCGTTTAGTGAGTGCATTTGTGACTTTAGCGGACTTTTTATTGCATTTTTATATATTTTAACCGTATTAATGGCACCCATCAGTGACAATATGAACGATTTACTACACCTGTTTGTCGAAATAGCCTTCTGGGATTTTTATTGAGTGTGTATTTTTCACAATATGCACTTACAAATTGCCACAAGCAAACATAAAGCTTTATGTACACTTCGGCGGTGTTGTATGACTAGTAGTATTGCAAAAGAAATATCTTTATGCCCCTCTTAGCAATTGGATGCTGAACTTGCATTAAGCCAGCGTTTAGTAAGAGCATTTGTGACTTTAGCGGACTTTTTATTGCATTTTTATATATTTTAACCGTATTAATGGCACCCATCAGTGATAATATGAACGATTTACTACACCTGTTTGTCGAAATAGCCTTCTGGGATTTTTATAGAGTGTGTATTTTACACATTATGCACTCACAAATTGGCACAAGCAAACATAAAGCTTTATGTACACCTCTGCGGTGTTGTATGACTAGTAGTATTGCAAAAGAAATATCTTTATGCCCCTCTTAGCAATTGGATGCTAAACTTGCATTAAGCCAGCATTTAGTAAGTGCATTTGTGTCTTTAGCGGACTTTTTATTGCATTTTTATATATTTTAACCGTATTAATGGCACCCATCAGGGCCAGTATGAATGATTTACTACACCTGTTTGTCGAAATAGCCTTCTGGGATTTTTATTCAGTGCGTATTTTTCACAATATGCACTTACAAATTGCCACAAGCAAACATAAAGCTTTATGTACACTTCTGCGGTGTTGTATGAGTAGTAGTATTGCAAAAGAAATATCTTTATGCCCCTCTTAGCAATTGGATGCTGAACTTGCATTAAGCCAGCGTTTAGTGAGTGCATTTGTGACTTTAGCGGACTTTTTATTGCATTTTTATATATTTTAACCGTATTAATGGCACCCATCAGTGACAATATGAACGATTTACTACACCTGTTTGTCGAAATAGCCTTCTGGGATTTTTATTGAGTGTGTATTTTTCACAATATGCACTTACAAATTGCCACAAGCAAACATAAAGCTTTATGTACACTTCGGCGGTGTTGTATGACTAGTAGTATTGCAAAAGAAATATCTTTATGCCCCTCTTAGCAATTGGATGCTGAACTTGCATTAAGCCAGCGTTTAGTGAGTGCATTTGTGACTTTAGCGGACTTTTTATTGCATTTTTATATATTTTAACCGTATTAATGGCACCCATCAGTGACAATATGAACGATTTACTACACCTGTTTGTCGAAATACCCTTCTGGGATTTTTATTCAGTGCGTATTTTTCATAATATGCACTTACAAATTGCCACAAGCAAACATAAAGCTTTATGTACACTTCTGCGGTGTTGTATGAGTAGTAGTATTGCAAAAGAAATATCTTTATGCCCCTCTTAGCAATTGGATGCTGAACTTGCATTAAGCCAGCGTTTAGTGAGTGCATTTGTGACTTTAGCGGACTTTTTATTGCATTTTTATATATTTTAACCGTATTAATGGCACCCATCAGTGACAATATGAACGATTTACTACACCTGTTTGTCGAAATAGCCTTCTGGGATTTTTATTGAGTGTGTATTTTTCACAATATGCACTTACAAATTGCCACAAGCAAACATAAAGCTTTATGTACACTTCGGCGGTGTTGTATGACTAGTAGTATTGCAAAAGAAATATCTTTATGCCCCTCTTAGCAATTGGATGCTGAACTTGCATTAAGCCAGCGTTTAGTGAGTGCATTTGTGACTTTAGCGGACTTTTTATTGCATTTTTATATATTTTAACCGTATTAATGGCACCCATCAGTGACAATATGAACGATTTACTACACCTGTTTGTCGAAATACCCTTCTGGGATTTTTATTCAGTGCGTATTTTTCACAATATGCACTTACAAATTGCCACAAGCAAACATAAAGCTTTATGTACACTTCTGCGGTGTTGTATGAGTAGTAGTATTGCAAAAGAAATATCTTTATGCCCCTCTTAGCAATTGGATGCTGAACTTGCATTAAGCCAGCGTTTAGTGAGTGCATTTGTGACTTTAGCGGACTTTTTATTGCATTTTTATATATTTTAACCGTATTAATGGCACCCATCAGTGACAATATGAACGATTTACTACACCTGTTTGTCGAAATAGCCTTCTGGGATTTTTATTGAGTGTGTATTTTTCACAATATGCACTTACAAATTGCCACAAGCAAACATAAAGCTTTATGTACACTTCGGCGGTGTTGTATGACTAGTAGTATTGCAAAAGAAATATCTTTATGCCCCTCTTAGCAATTGGATGCTAAACTTGCATTAAGCCAGCATTTAGTAAGTGCATTTGTGTCTTTAGCGGACTTTTTATTGCATTTTTATATATTTTAACCGTATTAATGGCACCCATCAGGGCCAGTATGAATGATTTACTACACCTGTTTGTCGAAATAGCCTTCTGGGATTTTTATTCAGTGCGTATTTTTCACAATATGCACTTACAAATTGCCACAAGCAAACATAAAGCTTTATGTACACTTCTGCGGTGTTGTATGAGTAGTAGTATTGCAAAAGAAATATCTTTATGCCCCTCTTAGCAATTGGATGCTGAACTTGCATTAAGCCAGCGTTTAGTGAGTGCATTTGTGACTTTAGCGGACTTTTTATTGCATTTTTATATATTTTAACCGTATTAATGGCACCCATCAGTGACAATATGAACGATTTACTACACCTGTTTGTCGAAATAGCCTTCTGGGATTTTTTGAGTGTGTATTTTTCACAATATGCACTTACAAATTGCCACAAGCAAACATAAAGCTTTATGTACACTTCGGCGGTGTTGTATGACTAGTAGTATTGCAAAAGAAATATCTTTATGCCCCTCTTAGCAATTGGATGCTGAACTTGCATTAAGCCAGCGTTTAGTGAGTGCATTTGTGACTTTAGCGGACTTTTTATTGCATTTTTATATATTTTAACCGTATTAATGGCACCCATCAGTGACAATATGAACGATTTACTACACCTGTTTGTCGAAATACCCTTCTGGGATTTTTATTCAGTGCGTATTTTTCACAATATGCACTTACAAATTGCCACAAGCAAACATAAAGCTTTATGTACACTTCTGCGGTGTGTTGTATGAGTAGTAGTATTGCAAAAGAAATATCTTTATGCCCCTCTTAGCAATTGGATGCTGAACTTGCATTAAGCCAGCGTTTAGTGAGTGCATTTGTGACTTTAGCGGACTTTTTATTGCATTTTTATATATTTTAACCGTATTAATGGCACCCATCAGTGACAATATGAACGATTTACTACACCTGTTTGTCGAAATAGCCTTCTGGGATTTTTATTGAGTGTGTATTTTTCACAATATGCACTTACAAATTGCCACAAGCAAACATAAAGCTTTATGTACACTTCGGCGGTGTTGTATGACTAGTAGTATTGCAAAAAGAAATATCTTTATGCCCCTCTTAGCAATTGGATGCTGAACTTGCATTAAGCCAGCGTTTAGTAAGAGCATTTGTGACTTTAGCGGACTTTTATTGCATTTTTATATATTTTAACCGTATTAATGGCACCCATCAGTGATAATATGAACGATTTACTACACCTGTTTGTCGAAATAGCCTTCTGGGATTTTTATAGAGTGTGTATTTTACACATTATGCACTCACAAATTGGCACAAGCAAACATAAAGCTTTATGTACACCTCTGCGGTGTTGTATGACTAGTAGTATTGCAAAAGAAATATCTTTATGCCCCTCTTAGCAATTGGATGCTAAACTTGCATTAAGCCAGCATTTAGTAAGTGCATTTGTGTCTTTAGCGGACTTTTTATTGCATTTTTATATATTTTAACCGTATTAATGGCACCCATCAGGGCCAGTATGAATGATTTACTACACCTGTTTGTCGAAATAGCCTTCTGGGATTTTTATTCAGTGCGTATTTTTCACAATATGCACTTACAAATTGCCACAAGCAAACATAAAGCTTTATGTACACTTCTGCGGTGTTGTATGAGTAGTAGTATTGCAAAAGAAATATCTTTATGCCCCTCTTAGCAATTGGATGCTGAACTTGCATTAAGCCAGCGTTTAGTGAGTGCATCTGTGACTTTAGCGGACTTTTTATTGCATTTTTATATATTTTAACCGTATTAATGGCACCCATCAGTGACAATATGAACGATTTACTACACCTGTTTGTCGAAATAGCCTTCTGGGATTTTTATTGAGTGTGTATTTTTCACAATATGCACTTACAAATTGCCACAAGCAAACATAAAGCTTTATGTACACTTCGGCGGTGTTGTATGACTAGTAGTATTGCAAAAGAAATATCTTTATGCCCCTCTTAGCAATTGGATGCTGAACTTGCATTAAGCCAGCGTTTAGTGAGTGCATTTGTGACTTTAGCGGACTTTTTATTGCATTTTTATATATTTTAACCGTATTAATGGCACCCATCAGTGACAATATGAACGATTTACTACACCTGTTTGTCGAAATACCCTTCTGGGATTTTTATTCAGTGCGTATTTTTCACAATATGCACTTACAAATTGCCACAAGCAAACATAAAGCTTTATGTACACTTCTGCGGTGTTGTATGAGTAGTAGTATTGCAAAAGAAATATCTTTATGCCCTCTTAGCAATTGGATGCTGAACTTGCATTAAGCCAGCGTTTAGTGAGTGCATTTGTGACTTTAGCGGACTTTTTATTGCATTTTTATATATTTTAACCGTATTAATGGCACCATCAGTGACAATATGAACGATTTACTACACCTGTTTGTCGAAATAGCCTTCTGGGATTTTTATTGAGTGTGTATTTTTCACAATATGCACTTACAAATTGCCACAAGCAAACATAAAGCTTTATGTACACTTCGGCGGTGTTGTATGACTAGTAGTATTGCAAAAGAAATATCTTTATGCCCCTCTTAGCAATTGGATGCTGAACTTGCATTAAGCCAGCGTTTAGTGAGTGCATTTGTGACTTTAGCGGACTTTTTATTGCATTTTTATATATTTTAACCGTATTAATGGCACCCATCAGTGACAATATGAACGATTTACTACACCTGTTTGTCGAAATACCCTTCTGGGATTTTTATTCAGTGCGTATTTTTCACAATATGCACTTACAAATTGCCACAAGCAAACATAAAGCTTTATGTACACTTCTGCGGTGTTGTATGAGTAGTAGTATTGCAAAAGAAATATCTTTATGCCCCTCTTAGCAATTGGATGCTGAACTTGCATTAAGCCAGCGTTTAGTGAGTGCATTTGTGACTTTAGCGGACTTTTTATTGCATTTTTATATATTTTAACCGTATTAATGGCACCCATCAGTGACAATATGAACGATTTACTACACCTGTTTGTCGAAATAGCCTTCTGGGATTTTTATTGAGTGTGTATTTTTCACAATATGCACTTACAAATTGCCACAAGCAAACATAAAGCTTTATGTACACTATCGGCGGTGTTGTATGACTAGTAGTATTGCAAAAGAAATATCTTATGCCCCTCTTAGCAATTGGATGCTGAACTTGCATTAAGCCAGCGTTTAGTAAGAGCATTTGTGACTTTAGCGGACTTTTTATTGCATTTTTATATATTTTAACCGTATTAATGGCACCCATCAGTGATAATATGAACGATTTACTACACCTGTTTGTCGAAATAGCCTTCTGGGATTTTTATAGAGTGTGTATTTTACACATTATGCACTCACAAATTGCCACAAGCAAACATAAAGCTTTATGTACACCTCTGCGGTGTTGTATGACTAGTAGTATTGCAAAAGAAATATCTTTATGCCCCTCTTAGCAATTGGATGCTAAACTTGCATTAAGCCAGCATTTAGTAAGTGCATTTGTGTCTTTAAGCGGACTTTTTATTGCATTTTTATATATTTTAACCGTATTAATGGCACCCATCAGGGCCAGTATGAATGATTTACTACACCTGTTTGTCGAAATAGCCTTCTGGGATTTTTATTCAGTGCGTATTTTTCACAATATGCACTTACAAATTGCCACAAGCAAACATAAAGCTTTATGTACACTTCTGCGGTGTTGTATGAGTAGTAGTATTGCAAAAGAAATATCTTTATGCCCCTCTTAGCAATTGGATGCTGAACTTGCGATTTAAGCCAGCGTTTAGTGAGTGCATTTGTGACTTCAGCGGACTTTTTATTGCATTTTTATATATTTTAACCGTATTAATGGCACCCATCAGTGACAATATGAACGATTTACTACACCTGTTTGTCGAAATAGCCTTCTGGGATTTTTATTGAGTGTGTATTTTTCACAATATGCACTTACAAATTGCCACAAGCAAACATAAAGCTTTATGTACACTTCGGCGGTGTTGTATGACTAGTAGTATTGCAAAAGAAATATCTTTATGCCCCTCTTAGCAATTGGATGCTGAACTTGCATTAAGCCAGCGTTTAGTGAGTGCATTTGTGACTTTAGCGGACTTTTTATTGCATTTTTATATATTTTAACCGTTTTAATGGCACCCATCAGGCCAATATGAACGATTTACTACACCTGTTTGTCGAAATAGCCTTCTGGGATTTTTATAGAGTGTGTATTTTTCACATTATGCACTTAAATTGCCACAAGGAAACATAAAGCTTTAAGCACACCTCTGTAGTGTTTTACGCGTAGTAGTATTGCAAAAGGAATATCCTTATGCCTCTTCTAGCAGTTGGATGCTGAACTTGCATTAAGACAGGGTTTAGTAAGTGCATTTGCGACTTCAGCGGACTTTTATTGTATTTTTATATATTGTAACCGTATTAATGGCACCCGTCAGAGACAATATGAACCATTTACTACAGCTGTTTGTCGAAATAACCTTCTGGGATTTTTTATAGAGTGTGTATTTTTTACATTATGCATTTACAGATTGCCACAAGTAAACATAAAGCTTTATGTACACTTCTGCGGTGTTTTATGAGTAGTAGTATTGCAAAAGAAATATCTTTATTCCCCTCGTAGCAATTGGATGCTTAACTTGCATTAAGACAGCCTTTAGTAAGTGCATTTGTGACTTTAGCAGACTTTTTATTGCATTTTTATATATTTTAGCCGTAATAATGGCACCCATCAGTGACAATATGAACTATTTACTACACATGTTTGTCGAAATAGCTTTCTGGGATTTTTATAGAGTGTGTATTTTTCACATTATGCACTTACAAATTGCCACAAGCAAACATAAAGCTTTATGTACACTTCTGCGGTGTTGTATGAGTAGTAGTATTGCAAAAGAAATATCTTTATGCCCCTCTTAGCAATTGGATGCTGAACTTGTATTAAGTCATCGTTTAGTAAGTACATTTGTGACTTTAGCGGACTTTTTATTGCATTATTATATATTTTAACCGTATTAATGGCACCCATCAGTGACAATATGAACGATTTACTACACCTGTTTGTCGAAATAGCTTTCTGGGATTTTTATAGAGTGTGTATTTTTCACATTACGCACTTATAAATTGCCACAAGCAACCATAAAGCTTTATGTACACTTCTGCGGTGTTTTATGAGTAGTAGTATTGCAAAAGAAATATCTTTATGCCCCTCGTAGCAATTGGATGCTGAACTTGCATTAAGACAGGGTTTAGTAAGTGCATTTGCGACTTCAGAGGACTTTTTATTGTATTTTTATATATTGTAACCGTATTAATATTACCCGTCAGAGACAATATGGACGATTTACTACAACTGTTTGTCGAAATAACCTTCTGGGATTTTTATAGAGTGTGTATTTTTTACATTATGCATTTACAATTTGCCACAAGTAAACATAAAGCTTTATGTACACTTCTGCGGTGTTTTATGAGTAGTAGTATTGCAAAAGAAATATCTTTATGCCCCTCGTAGCAATTGGATGCGGAACTTCCATTAAGACAGCGTTTAGTAAGTGCATTTGTGACTTTAGCGGACTTTTCTTTGAATTTTTATATATTTTAGCCGTATTAATGGCACTCATCAGTGACAATATGAACTATTTACTACACCTGTTTGTCGAAATAGCCTTCTGGGATTTTTATAGAGTGTGTATTTTTCACATTATGCACTTACAAATTGCCACAAGCAAACATAAAGCTTTATGTACACTTCTGCGGTGTTTTATGAGTAGTAGTATTGTAAAAGAAATATCTTTATGCCCCTCGTAGCAATTGGATGCTGAACTTGCATTAAGACAGGGTTTAGTAAGTGCATTTGCGACTTCAGAGGACTTTTTATTGTATTTTTATATATTGTAACCGTATTAATGGCACCCGTCAGAGACAATATGAACGACTTACCACAACTGTTTGTCGAAATAACCTTCTGGGATTTTTATAGAGTGTGTATTTTTTACATTATGCATTTACAATTTGCCACAAGTAAACATAAAGCTTTATGTACACTTCTGCGGTGTTTTATGAGTAGTAGTATTGCAAAAGAAATATCTTTATGCCCCTCGTAGCAATTGGATGCTGAACTTCCATTAAGACAGCGTTTAGTAAGTGCATTTGTGACTTTAGCGGACTTTTCATTGAATTTTTATATATTTTAGCCGTATTAATGGCACTCATCAGGGCCAATATGAACGATTTACTACACCTGTTTGTCGAAATAGCTTTCTGGGATTTTTATTGAGTGTGTATTTTTCACAATATGCACTTACAAATTGCCACAAGCAAACATAAAGCTTTATGTACAGTTCTGCGGTGTTGTATGACTAGTAGTATTGCAAAAGAAATATCTTTATGCCCCTCGTAGCAATTGGATGCTGAACTTGCATTAAGACAGGGTTTAGTAAGTGCATTTGCGACTTCAGAGGACTTTTTATTGTATTTTTATATATTGTAACCGTATTAATGGCACCCGTCAGAGACAATATGAACGATTTACTACAACTGTTTGTCGAAATAACCTTCTGGGATTTTATATAGTGTGTATTTTTTACATTGTGCATTTACAATTTGCCACAAGTAAACATAAAGCTTTATGTACACTTCTGCGGTGTTTTATGAGTAGTAGTATTGCATAAGAAATATCTTTATGCCCCTCGTAGCATTTGGATGCTGAACTTCCATTAAGACAGCGTTTAGTAAGTGCATTTGTGACTTTAGCGGACTTTTCATTGAATTTTTATATATTTTAGCCGTATTAATGACACTCATCAGGGCCAATATGAACGATTTACTACACCTGTTTGTCGAAATAGCTTTCTGGGATTTTTATTGAGTGTGTATTTTTCACAATATGCATTTACAATTTGCCACAAGCAAACATAAAGCTTTATGTACACTTCTGCGGTGTTGTATGACTAGTAGTATTGCAAAAGAAATATCTTTATGCCCCTCTTAGCAATTGGATGCTGAACTTGCATTAAGCCAGCGTTTAGTAAGTGCATTTGTGACTTTAGCGGACTTTTTATTGCATTTTTATATATTTTAACCGTTTTAATGGCACCCATCAGTGACAATATGAACGATTTACTACACCTGTTTGTCGAAATAGCCTTCTGGGATTTTTATAGAGTGTGTATTTATCACATTATGCACTTACAAATTGCCACAAACAAACATAAAGCTTTATGTACATTTCTGCGGTGTTTTATGAGTAGTAGTATTGCAAAAGAAATATCTTTATGCCCCTCTTAGCAATTGGATGCTGAACTTGCATTAAGCCAGCGTTTAGTAAGTGCATTTGTGACTTTAGCGAACTTTTTATTGCATTTTTATATATTTTAACCGTATTAATGGCACCTATCAGTGACAATATGAACGATTTACTACAACTGTTTGTCGAAATAACCTTCTGGGATTTTTATAGAGTGTGTATTTATCACATTATGCATTTACAATTTGCCACAAGCAAACATAAAGCTTTATGTACATTTCTGCGGTGTTGTATGAGTAGTAGTATTGCAAAAGAAATATCTTTATGCCCCTCTTAGCAATTGGATGCTGAACTTGCATTAAGCCAGCGTTTAGTAAGTGAATTTGTGACTTTAGCGGACTTTTTATTGCATTTTTATATATTTTAACCGTATTAATGGCACCCATCAGTGACAATATGAACGATTTACTACACCTGTTTGTCGAAATAGCCTTCTGGGATTTTTATAGAGTGTGTATTTTTCACATTATGCACTTACAAATTGCCACAAGCAAACATAAAGCTTTATGTACACTTCTGCGGTGTTGTATGAGTAGTAGTATTGCAAAAGAAATATCTTTATGCCCCTCTTAGCAATTGGATGCTGAACTTGCAATAAGCCAGCGTTTAGTAAGTGCATTTGTGACTTTAGCGGACTTTTTATTGCATTTTTATATATTTTAACCGTATTAATGGCACCCATCAGTGACAATATGAACGATTTACTACACCTGTTTATCGAAATAGCCTCTTGGAATTTTTATAGAGTGTGTATTTTTCACATTATGCACTTACAAATTGCCACAAGCAAACATAAAGCTTTATGTACACTTCTGCGGTGTTGTATGAGTAGTAGTATTGCAAAAGAAATATCTTTATGCCCCTCTTAGCAATTGGATGCTGAACTTGCATTAAGCTAGCGTTTAGTAAGTGAATTTGTGACTTTAGCGGACTTTTTATTGCATTTTTATATATTTTAACCGTATTAATGGCACCCATCAGTGACAATATGAACGATTTACTACACCTGTTTGTCGAAATAGCCTTCTGGGGTTTTTATAGAGTGTGTATTTATCACATTATGCACTTACAAATTGCCACAAGCAAACATAAAGCTTTATGTACACTTCTGCGGTGTTGTATGAGTAGTAGTATTGCAAAAGAAATATCTTTATGCCCCTCTTAGCAATTGGATGCTGAACTTGCATTAAGCCAGCGTTTAGTAAGAGCATTTGTGACTTTAGCGGACTTTTTATTGCATTTTTATATATTTTAACCGTATTAATGGCACCCATCAGTGATAATATGAACGATTTACTACACCTGTTTGTCGAAATAGCCTTCTGGGATTTTTATAGAGTGTGTATTTTACACATTATGCACTCACAAATTGCCACAAGCAAACATAAAGCTTTATATACACCTCTGCGGTGTTGTATGACTAGTAGTATTGCAAAAGAAATATCTTTATGCCCCTCTTAGCAATTGGATGCTAAACTTGCATTAAGCCAGCATTTAGTAAGTGCATTTGTGTCTTTAGCGGACTTTTTATTGCATTTTTATATATTTTAACCGTATTAATGGCACCCATCAGGGCCAGTATGAATGATTTACTACACCTGTTTGTCGAAATAGCCTTCTGGGATTTTTATTCAGTGCGTATTTTTCACAATATGCACTTACAAATTGCCACAAGCAAACATAAAGCTTTATGTACACTTCTGCGGTGTTGTATGAGTAGTAGTATTGCAAAAGAAATTTCTTTATGCCCCTCTTAGCAATTGGATGCTGAACTTGCAATAAGCCAGCGTTTAGTGAGTGCATTTGTGACTTTAGCGGACTTTTTATTGCATTTTTATATATTTTAACCGTATTAATGGCACCCATCAGTGACAATATGAACGATTTACTACACCTGTTTGTCGAAATAGCCTTCTGGGATTTTTATTGAGTGTGTATTTTTCACAATATGCACTTACAAATTGCCACAAGCAAACATAAAGCTTTATGTACACTTCGGCGGTGTTGTATGACTAGTAGTATTGCAAAAGGAATATCCTTATGCCTCTTCTAGCAGTTGGATGCTGAACTTGCATTAAGACAGGGTTTAGTAAGTGCATTTGCGACTTCAGCGGACTTTTATTGTATTTTTATATATTGTAACCGTATTAATGGCACCCGTCAGAGACAATATGAACCATTTACTACAGCTGTTTGTCGAAATAACCTTCTGGGATTTTTTATAGAGTGTGTATTTTTTACATTATGCATTTACAGATTGCCACAAGTAAACATAAAGCTTTATGTACACTTCTGCGGTGTTTTATGAGTAGTAGTATTGCAAAAGAAATATCTTTATTCCCCTCGTAGCAATTGGATGCTTAACTTGCATTAAGACAGCCTTTAGTAAGTGCATTTGTGACTTTAGCAGACTTTTTATTGCATTTTTATATATTTTAGCCGTAATAATGGCACCCATCAGTGACAATATGAACTATTTACTACACATGTTTGTCGAAATAGCTTTCTGGGATTTTTATAGAGTGTGTATTTTTCACATTATGCACTTACAAATTGCCACAAGCAAACATAAAGCTTTATGTACACTTCTGCGGTGTTGTATGAGTAGTAGTATTGCAAAAGAAATATCTTTATGCCCCTCTAAGCAATTGGATGCTGAACTTGTATTAAGTCATCGTTTAGTAAGTACATTTGTGACTTTAGCGGACTTTTTATTGCATTATTATATATTTTAACCGTATTAATGGCACCCATCAGTGACAATATGAACGATTTACTACACCTGTTTGTCGAAATAGCTTTCTGGGATTTTTATAGAGTGTGTATTTTTCACATTACGCACTTATAAATTGCCACAAGCAAACATAAAGCTTTATGTACACTTCTGCGGTGTTGTATGAGTAGTAGTATTGCAAAAGAAATATCTTTATGCCCCTCTTAGCAATTGGATGCTGAACTTGCATTAAGCCAGCGTTTAGTAAGAGCATTTGTGACTTTAGCGGACTTTTTATTGCATTTTTATATATTTTAACCGTATTAATGGCACCCATCAGTGATAATATGAACGATTTACTACACCTGTTTGTCGAAATAGCCTTCTGGGATTTTTATAGAGTGTGTATTTTACACATTATGCACTCACAAATTGCCACAAGCAAACATAAAGCTTTATGTACACCTCTGCGGTGTTGTATGACTAGTAGTATTGCAAAAGAAATATCTTTATGCCCCTCTTAGCAATTGGATGCTAAACTTGCATTAAGCCAGCATTTAGTAAGTGCATTTGTGTCTTTAGCGGACCTTTTATTGCATTTTTATATATTTTAACCGTATTAATGGCACCCATCAGGGCCAGTATGAATGATTTACTACACCTGTTTGTCGAAATACCCTTCTGGGATTTTTATTCAGTGCGTATTTTTCACAATATGCACTTACAAATTGCCACAAGCAAACATAAAGCTTTATGTACACTTCTGCGGTGTTGTATGAGTAGTAGTATTGCAAAAGAAATATCTTTATGCCCCTCTTAGCAATTGGATGCTGAACTTGCATTAAGCCAGCGTTTAGTGAGTGCATTTGTGACTTTAGCGGACTTTTTATTGCATTTTTATATATTTTAACCGTATTAATGGCACCCATCAGTGACAATATGAACGATTTACTACACCTGTTTGTCGAAATAGCCTTCTGGGATTTTTATTGAGTGTGTATTTTTCACAATATGCACTTACAAATTGCCACAAGCAAACATAAAGCTTTATGTACACTTCGGCGGTGTTGTATGACTAGTAGTATTGCAAAAGAAATATCTTTATGCCCCTCGTAGCAATTGGATGCTGAACTTGCATTAAGACAGGGTTTAGTAAGTGCATTTGCGACTTCAGAGGACTTTTTATTGTATTTTTATATATTGTAACCGTATTAATGGTACCCGTCAGAGACAATATGAACGATTTACTACAACTGTTTGTCGAAATAACCTTCTGGGATTTTTATAGAGTGTGTATTTTTTACATTATGCATTTACAATTTGCCACAAGTAAACATAAAGCTTTATGTACACTTCTGCGGTGTTTTATGAGTAGTAGTATTGCAAAAGAAATATCTTTATGCCCCTCGTAGCAATTGGATGCTGAACTTCCATTAAGACAGCGTTTAGTAAGTGCATTTGTGACTTTAGCGGACTTTTCTTTGAATTTTTATATATTTTAGCCGTATTAATGGCACTCATCAGTGACAATATGAACTATTTACTACACCTGTTTGTCGAAATAGCCTTCTGGGATTTTTATAGAGTGTGTATTTTTCACATTATGCACTTACAAATTGCCACAAGCAAACATAAAGCTTTATGTACACTTCTGCGGTGTTTTATGAGTAGTAGTATTGTAAAAGAAATATCTTTATGCCCCTCGTAGCAATTGGATGCTGAACTTGCATTAAGACAGGGTTTAGTTATTGCATTTGCGACTTCAGAGGACTTTTTATTGTATTTTTATATATTGTAACCGTATTAATGGCACCCGTCAGAGACAATATGAACGACTTACTACAACTGTTTGTCGAAATAACCTTCTGGGATTTTTATAGAGTGTGTATTTTTTACATTATGCATTTACAATTTGCCACAAGTAAACATAAAGCTTTATGTACACTTCTGCGGTGTTTTATGAGTAGTAGTATTGCAAAAGAAATATCTTTATGCCCCTCGTAGCAATTGGATGCTGAACTTCCATTAAGACAGCGTTTAGTAAGTGCATTTGTGACTTTAGCGGACTTTTCATTGAATTTTTATATATTTTAGCCGTATTAATGGCACTCATCAGGGCCAATATGAACGATTTACTACACCTGTTTGTCGAAATAGCTTTCTGGGATTTTTATTGAGTGTGTATTTTTCACAATATGCACTTACAAATTGCCACAAGCAAACATAAAGCTTTATGTACAGTTCTGCGGTGTTGTATGACTAGTAGTATTGCAAAAGAAATATCTTTATGCCCCTCGTAGCAATTGGATGCTGAACTTGCATTAAGACAGGGTTTAGTAAGTGCATTTGCGACTTCAGAGGACTTTTTATTGTATTTTTATATATTGTAACCGTATTAATGGCACCCGTCAGAGACAATATGAACGATTTACTACAACTGTTTGTCGAAATAACCTTCTGGGATGTTATATAGTGTGTATTTTTTACATTGTGCATTTACAATTTGCCACAAGTAAACATAGCTTTATGTACACTTCTGCGGTGTTTTATGAGTAGTAGTATTGCATAAGAAATATCTTTATGCCCCTCGTAGCATTTGGATGCTGAACTTCCATTAAGACAGCGTTTAGTAAGTGCATTTGTGACTTTAGCGGACTTTTCATTGAATTTTTATATATTTTAGCCGTATTAATGACACTCATCAGGGCCAATATGAACGATTTACTACACCTGTTTGTCGAAATAGCTTTCTGGGATTTTTATTGAGTGTGTATTTTTCACAATATGCATTTACAATTTGCCACAAGCAAACATAAAGCTTTATGTACACTTCTGCGGTGTTGTATGACTAGTAGTATTGCAAAAGAAATATCTTTATGCCCCTCTTAGCAATTGGATGCTGAACTTGCATTAAGCCAGCGTTTAGTAAGTGCATTTGTGACTTTAGCGGACTTTTTATTGCATTTTTATATATTTTAACCGTTTTAATGGCACCCATCAGTGACAATATGAACGATTTACTACACCTGTTTGTCGAAATAGCCTTCTGGGATTTTTATAGAGTGTGTATTTATCACATTATGCACTTACAAATTGCCACAAACAAACATAAAGCTTTATGTACATTTCTGCGGTGTTTTATGAGTAGTAGTATTGCAAAAGAAATATCTTTATGCCCCTCTTAGCAATTGGATGCTGAACTTGCATTAAGCCAGCGTTTAGTAAGTGCATTTGTGACTTTAGCGAACTTTTTATTGCATTTTTATATATTTTAACCGTATTAATGGCACCTATCAGTGACAATATGAACGATTTACTACAACTGTTTGTCGAAATAACCTTCTGGGATTTTTATAGAGTGTGTATTTATCACATTATGCATTTACAATTTGCCACAAGCAAACATAAAGCTTTATGTACATTTCTGCGGTGTTGTATGAGTAGTAGTATTGCAAAGGAAATATCTTTATGCCCCTCTTAGCAATTGGATGCTGAACTTGCATTAAGCCAGCGTTTAGTAAGTGAATTTGTGACTTTAGCGGACTTTTTATTGCATTTTTATATATTTTAACCGTATTAATGGCACCCATCAGTGACAATATGAACGATTTACTACACCTGTTTGTCGAAATAGCCTTTTGGGATTTTTATAGAGTGTGTATTTTTCACATTATGCACTTACAAATTGCCACAAGCAAACATAAAGCTTTATGTACACTTCTGCGGTGTTGTATGAGTAGTAGTATTGCAAAAGAAATATCTTTATGCCCCTCTTAGCAATTGGATGCTGAACTTGCAATAAGCCAGCGTTTAGTAAGTGCATTTGTGACTTTAGCGGACTTTTTATTGCATTTTTATATATTTTAACCGTATTAATGGCACCCATCAGTGACAATATGAACGATTTACTACACCTGTTTATCGAAATAGCCTCTTGGAATTTTTATAGAGTGTGTATTTTTCACATTATGCACTTACAAATTGCCACAAGCAAACATAAAGCTTTATGTACACTTCTGCGGTGTTGTATGAGTAGTTAGTATTGCAAAAGAAATATCTTTATGCCCCTCTTAGCAATTGGATGCTGAACTTGCATTAAGCTAGCGTTTAGTAAGTGAATTTGTGACTTTAGCGGACTTTTTATTGCATTTTTATATATTTTAACCGTATTAATGGCACCCATCAGTGACAATATGAACGATTTACTACACCTGTTTGTCGAAATAGCCTTCTGGGTTTTTATAGAGTGTGTATTTATCACATTATGCACTTACAAATTGCCACAAGCAAACATAAAGCTTTATGTACAC
>CALNHX010004479.1:61225-126776 GCA_940337035.1 Agriotes lineatus | reverse complement strand
CTGATCGGCCCTAGCCATTACAGTAGCACAGTGAATATTTCTGTAGTTAACAATTTCTGCAAAATGTACTTTTCAGTCGTTTTAAAGTAGCTTAATACCTATACTCTTAATATTGAATTTTTAGGATGCAGAAAAATTTTATATAGTAGTAATATATGATTACATGGTCCCCATACATACTACAAGAAGTGCTATTACCACTCCAATCAATTTTAAACCAGTTATTGAGCACCCGTTAGCGATTGCACGCATATTCTGGCCAATTTATTAACTTCTGATCGGCCCTAGCCATTACAGTAGCACAATGAATATTTCTGTAGTTAATATTTACTGCAAAACGTGCTCTGCAGGCGTTTTAACGTACCTTAATACTATACTCTTAATATTGAATTTTTAGGATGCAGAAAAATTTTATATAGTAGTAATATATGGTTACATGGTCCCCATACATACTACTAGAAGTGCTATTACCACTCCAATCAATTTTAAACGAGTTATTGAGCACCCGTTAGCGATTGCACGCGTATTCTGTCCAAATTTATTAACCTCTGATCGGCCCTAGCCATTACAGTAGCACAATGAATATTTCTGTAGTTAATATTTACTGCAAAACGTGCTCTGCAGGCGTTTTAACGTACCTTAATACTATACTCTTAATATTGAATTTTTAGGATGCAGAAAAATTTTATATAGTAGTAATATATGGTTACATGGTCCCCATACATACTACTAGAAGTGCTATTACCACTCCAATAAATTTTAAACGAGTTATTGAGCACCCGTTAGCGATTGCACGCATATTCTGTGCAAATTTATTAACTTCTGATCGGCCCTAGCCATTACAGTAGCACAACGAATATTTCTGTAGTTAATATTTACTGCAAAACGTGCTCTGCAGGCGTTTTAACGTACCTTAATACTATACTCTTAATATTGAATTTTTAGGATGCAGAAAAATTTTATATAGTAGTAATATATGGTTACATTTTCCCCATACATACTACTAGAAGTGCTATTACCACTCCAATCAATTTTAAACCAGTTATTGAGCAACCGTTAGCGATTGCACGCATGTTCTGGCCAAATTTATTAACTTCTGATCGGCCCTAGCCATTACAGTAGCACAGTGAATATTTCTGTAGTTAACAATTTACTGCAAAATGTACTTTTCAGTCGTTTTAAAGTAGCTTAATACCTATACTCTTAATATTGAATTTTTAGGATGCAGAAAAATTTTATATAGTAGTAGTATATGATTACATGGTCCCCATACATACTACAAGAAGTGCTATTACCACTCCAATCAATTTTAAACCAGTTATTGAGCACCCGTTAGCGATTGCACGCATATTCTGGCCAAATTTATTAACTTCTGATCGGCCCTAGCCGTTACAGTAGCACAATGAATATTTCTGTAGTTAATATTTACTGCAAAACGTGCTCTGCAGGCGTTTTAACGTACCTTAATACTATACTCTTAATATTGAATTTTTAGGATGCAGAAAAATTTTATATAGTAGTAATATATGGTTACATGGTCCCCATACATACTACTAGAAGTGCTATTACCACTCCAATCAATTTTAAACGAGTTATTGAGCACCCGTTAGCGATTGCACGCGTACTCTGTCCAAATTTATTAACTTCTGATCGGCCCTAGCCATTACAGTAGCACAATGAATATTTCTTTAGTTAATATTTACTGCAAAACGTGCTCTGCAGGCGTTTTAACGTACCTTAATACTATACTCTTAATATTGAATTTTTAGGATGCAGAAAAATTTTATATAGTAGTAATATATGGTTACATGGTCCCCATACATACTACTAGAAGTGCTATTACCACTCCAATAAATTTTAAACGAGTTATTGAGCACCCGTTAGCGATTGCACGCATATTCTGGCCAAATTTATTAACTTCTGATCGGACCTAGCCGTTACAGTAGCACAATGAATATTTCTGTAGTTAACAATTACTGCAAAATGTACTTTTCAGTCGTTTTAACGTACCTTAATACTATACTCTTAATATTGAATTTTTAGGATGCAGAAAAATTTTATATAGTAGTAATATATGGTTACATGGTCCCCATACATACTACTAGAAGTGCTATTACCACTCCAATCAATTTTAAACGAGTTATTGAGCACCCGTTAGCGATTGCACGCATATTCTGGCCAAATTTATTAACTTCTGATCGGCCCTAGCCATTACAGTAGCACAATGAATATTTCTGTAGTTAACAATTACTGCAAAATGTACTTTTCAGTCGTTTTAACGTACCTTAATACTATACTCTTAATATTAAATTTTTAGGATGCAGAAAAATTTTATATAGTAGTAATATATGGTTACGTGGTCCCCATACATACTACTAGAAGTGCTATTAGCGTCATATAGTTTTTTCCAGTATTTTGCATGAAAACTTGACTTTTTAAGACTTTGAAATTTGGAAACGTGTTTTTTTCAGATCAGGACGCGTATCCTATATGTTTTCTTTTATTAAATGAGTTCCTTGCTATCCCCTTGACAGACCAAACATTGTTTTTCCCGGGATTTTTCGCTGGATTTTTGTGTTTTTTCGTGTTCAACATTTCAATATTTTCCTTTTCGTGCTAGGGCACATTTTGGAGCCATTCTTTTTGGTGCTATCGTTTATTTTAGTATGAATCATTAAGCAAACCGTGCTTTTTAGTCTTTTTCGTGAAAACTCTGAAATTTTTGGAAGGTATCGAACTTTTTTTTAAATCCGTTTATTGTTGATTGTGTTTAGCCTTCAGCTAGTTTGAAGTTTTATTGTGCTATTCCGAATTTAAGTTGAAGTTAGTAGAGTTCATCGACAGTGACGCAGTTAGATTACCGATGTTGACTTTTTTGTTGTTATCCTTTGATGTGGTGCCGCGTTGTTGTTCGTTAACGAGTTGGAAATCATTTCGTTTTCTTTATTCTTTATTGGTTCGTTGTTAGGATGTGGTTCTGTGGTGGTGTGTTTGTGAGATCCGCTTTATGCGAATTTTTAATATCTCTCAAACCATCTTCTTAGTTGGATTGGCGTAGTATATTTTTTTGACTGACTTTTATTTCGTTTTCATTTTTATCGTGTATCGCCCAACTTCGTTTGCTGATTTCTTCGCGTGCATCAACACTTGTCGTAGTGTCTTGCACACTTTTTGTCGTACCCTTTTCGTTTATTGACTTAGTAGTTTACCATGTTGAAGTATGTTGCGATTTAGTCGCCTGTTGTCGTTGTGTTTAAATGACTTATTTATGGACGATCTGTCGTCGCCTACCGAATTTTGTTTTGATGACTTTAGGTTGTCACTTTAGGTGTCTTTGCCCTGTGGGAAAGACTTTTTCGTTGAAGACTTTTGATGGCTTTAGGTCATGTATCGTAGTCCTGCCCTTTGGGAGGAGCGATTTTGTGGTTAGCTTTTGAGCTTCGTGCGTCAGTCATGGCCAGGCTGTTCGCATGATGTTTCTTTAGTGAAGTTTATGTTGACATGTGTTGGAGACTTTGTTTTCCGGATTTTCTTTTGGTGTTCGGTGTTGGAGTCATTTTCGGTCCCGCATTATGCGAATTCAGAGACGACTTGGCTTTCGGCATCGTCATCGATTGAGGATTTCGGTGGACTTAGTTTTCTTTTCCTTGACAATTCCAAGTCACAATGGATTAACCATGTGTGACATACTGTTGTATATAATTGTTCGTTTCATTAGAATAGGATAGGTTAGTTTAGGTTAGGCGGCCATCAAGGCCTTCGAGACTCCTGTCGTTCGTGGCTACCCCTTTCTTTGATCGTTTGTTGCTGTGGGACAAACACAAGAGGCTGATCCCGTGACGCCTCACGTGCCCTCTTCAACGGGTCTTCGGGAGTTATGCTGCGAACCTTGGGGCTTCGTACCCTGTGTTCGATTGGTAGGTTGGACGGAAGAGTGCACAGTGATGACTTATACCCTATTATGACAAGCTCATTCAAGAGCAAAACCCAAATCCCAGGTGGGATATCAACTCTTCTCTCTCATCTTTCTTCTTTCGTTCTATCCTCCCTTTACCGTGTGTCCGGCGACACCTGTCATTGTCCTCACCCGCTTTGCCTTTGGCACTTTTCCTTTTAAACCGTGTCATGGGCCGGATAGTGAGTCGGCAGTGGGTCGCCTTGCTTACCCGCCACCCCATGGACGCGTGCCATGGTCGGATTATTTTGAGATGGGGACACCATCCTTTACGAGGTGGAGTGGTCCGTGTTTACTTTGAATTTTTCTTTGAGATGTTGAGTTTCGATCGCCAAGTCGAATGGGACCCCTGGCGGAGTACCCTCCTGTGGGACAAATTACGTTTGTCGCCCGATTCCCTGGTCCGGGGAGGGGTGTTCTAGACTTCACCGAACCGTCAGTACCTGATTGGGGTTTTACGTAACTTCCACCGGCGTAACCGGTCTTTTTGGCAAACTCCTTCTTTCTTCTCACTCTTTTGTTTTGACGCTATCAGTCATGGCGTGGTTGGGATCCCGAGTAGTGACGGCTATCTCAATCCGCACCCTAGCTTAAGCGAATCTTCTAGCAACTCTCTCGGTCGTCTCAAGGACCAATTTGGGAAATTGATCTCTAGTAAGGGGGGTGTTAGATTATTTTCGACCTCTTTCGTTTTTCTCAAAATTAAGTTGAGTTGATGCCGCTTTAATAGGTTTTTTTGTCTTGATAAATTTCTGAAGACGGCCCTGTCTAAAGTTCAACCCTGGATCTTAAAGCTACATGTTAAATTCCATTTGGCCCAAATAATAATGCGTTCACGATCCGTCGATTTTGTCCCGTAAACAGTCTTTGGAAGCACGTAGTTTATTAAAAGCATTCCCGTCCAGTTTAGATTTCGTCGAATTGTGTCCGTGAATTCATTCTTTGGTTTGCATTATTGATAACCAAGGCTAACGCTAAGTTTTGTGTATTGCCTTTTGTCGGCCTCTGTAACTTGATATTTAAGCCCTTGAATTTTAATCCGATACGCAGTAGCTTTCGTTCATTGTGTGAAACTTTCCTTTAAGCCTTATCACCTCAAGCGAGACTTCTAGAAAATTTTGTAGCCAAATTTTGCTAAGTCGGCAATTGCATCACCCGTTGAAGGCTTTCGTTGTTTGCATTTTCTCGCCTACGCTTTTACGTCCAGGTTTGGGACTATTGAAATAAAGTTTGATAAACCCTTAGTTAACCGTGCATGTGGGATTATTAATTTTGGGGTTCAAAACTTTCTTCCGTTACGTTGTTCTTAAGCCTGTGCATTTGAAATAATTAATCAGTATCCGACACTTACAGAAGTCAGTTGTGTAAAGTTTTGCACCCCCCGGCCTTCGGAAGCCGGGGGTTGCGCTGATTTGCGCATAGTAGTTTTTGAGAACTTTGTGAAGCAACTAATGGTGTTCTTGTGGATTTGAAATTAAGAATCTGTACCCAGCTCTTGAGTAAACTAGACGTGGTGTTTTTTTTGCACCCCCGGTTCGCAGCTTGTGCCGCAAATCGGGGGGAGCTTTTGCTAACATTTGGTGATTAACATGGTGAATCCTTTTTGGCTTTTGTGCGAACTTTTCGAGTGCCTTGGAGCACGTTAATGGCGAGTGCAATTAAACCCGAATCTTCGAAGTGAACATTAATTCTTGGGTGTCTTTGGAAGCGCGCGGTGGGCGGGCGGTGAAGTGTATTTAACTCGACGTTGTTTAATGAAGGGCCGATTTTCGTTTCCTACAGTTGGTCTCCGGGGAGACTTTTGGCACTCTTTGCCGATTCGTTTAGAAACGATATCTGAAGAGCCTCAACTAACTTTTTTCCTTGTTAAGTCGGGAAAAAACTATTGCGTAATGCACATCTGTGTCAACGTCGGGTTTAATTGAAGGAAGGGCCACCGCGCGATATAGTGTTGTTTGCTGTCACTTCGTTGATTGATGTTTGCTGCCGATTGTCTTCAATTCCCTCGAGACCTGGTGCCTCTTCTGGAGAATTTGCTACACCTTTTGCACGTCTCGCCAGGCCTCCACGAGGACGAGTACACCTGCATCTAACACTGCATGCTTCAACTCAGGTAGGCACCTTGTATTGTACCAATTAATTAAGTCTGGTGCCCAACTTACGGTGCGATTTTATATTTTATTGTGCGTCAGTGCTTATAAACGTTGCGTACGTCCACTAGGACTTATGATCTGTCTCAGTTAATGTTTACCAGAGGCTTTACTCCTGGTGTCCATTTTATGTCACTTGTTTTGGATAATATTGTGTTTTTTGTGTCTTTGTAACTAGCCCTTAAGATAGATTTTGGTTTTCGTGGGGCCCCTTTTCATATTCACGTAGGATATCGTATTACTAAATTTAAACTCACCTCCGGGTGTTTGTTTTAATGTACCGATTTGTGTAAACTGTCATTTGTTCCTTTAAATAATAAACTTGTTAAATTCAGTTCATTCTTTGTATGAATTTTGAAACCCCTTCTGGGTCATTAACTAATCCAGTGTGGCAAAGGCCAAGTGTAATTAATTTTGTGAAGTTAAAGCATGCTCTTTTGATTAAGCTAGCCCCGAGATTTGGGCCAGTCAGTGTTCTTTTGTTATTCTTTAGTAACGGTGGCCTTGAAGGTAAGTGATTTAACGACAAGGTCACCCGGCTACTCGGAGGAGGCTTGGTAAACAACAGGCTGAGGTGTTCAGCAACGTACCTGGAGGACTTCTACATAGGCTACGTGTATTGTTCTTGGTTCTAGACACGTTAGCCACCCCTAATCAGAACCAAGTGGCGCTCAGACATTTATTTTTCTGTTAAGCAAGCTTTAGGGTAAGTACCCCGTCGGTTTTCCATTTAAGTCTTCGAACTACCCCTTCCCGACTGCGCTAAGTGCGAGTAACCGGAGCAACAACATCTGCTGCGATACATTAAAATCTGTGATTTCTAGGGAAAGCCGGCGAACCCTGTAGTTTGTACCCGATTTTGGACAATCAATACGACCTATGTCGATCTGATGAATTAATACCGTAACATCCAATCGATTTTAAACCAGTTATTGAGCACCTGTTAGTGATTCACGCATATTCTAGCCAAATTTATTAATTCAGATCGGCCCTAGCCATTACAGTAGCACAATGAATATTTCTGTAGTTAACAATTACTGCAAAATGTACTTTTCAGTAGTTTTAACGTACCTTAATACTATACTCTTAATATTGCATTTTTAGGATGCAGAAAAATTTGATATAGTAGTAATATATGGTTACATGGTCCCCATACATACTGTTAGAAGTGCTATTACCGCTCCAATCGATTTTAAACCACTTATTGAGCAGCTGTTAGTGATTCCACGCATATTCTGGCCAAATTTATTAAATGCTGATCGGCCCTAGCTATTACAGTAGCACAATGAATATTTCTGTAGTTAACAATTACTGCAAAATGTACTTTTCAGTAGTTTTAACGTACCTTAATACTATACTCTTAATATTGAATTTTTAGGATGCAGAAAAATTTAATATAGTAGTAATATATGGTTACATGGTCCCCATACATACTACTAGAAGTGCTATTACCACTCCAATCAATTTTAAACCAGTTATTGAGCAACTGTTAGTGATTGCACGCATATTCTGGCCAATTTTATTAATTTCTGATCGGCCCTAGCCAGTACGTTTTAACGTACCTTAATACTTTACTATTAATATTGAATTTTTTGGTTGCAGGAAATTTTGATATAGTAGTAATATATGGTTACGTCATCCCCATTCATACTGTTAGAAGTGCTATTACGGCTCCAATCGATTTTAAACCAGTTATTGAGCACCTGTTAGTGATTCCACGCATATTCTGGCCAAATTTATTAAATTCAGATCGGCCCTAGCCATTACAGTAGCACAATGAATATTTCTGTAGTTAATAATTACTGCAAAATGTACTTTTCAGACGTTTTAACGTACCTTAATACTATACTCTTAATATTGAATTTTTAGGATGCAGAAAAATTTGATATAGTAGTAATATTTGGTTACATGGTCCCCATACATACTACTAGAAGTGCTATTACCACTCAAATCGATTTTAAACCAGTTATTGAGCAACTGTTAGCGATTGCACGCATATTCTGGCCAATTTTATTAATTTCTGATCGGCCCTAGCCAGTACGGTAGCATAATGGATATTTCTGTAGTTAGTATTTACTGCAAAACGTGCTTTTCAGACGTTTTAACGTACCTTAATACTATACTATTAATATTGAATTTTTTGGATACAGAAAAATTTGTATATAGTAGTAATAAATGGTCACATGGTGCCCATAGCTACTACAAGAAGTGCTATTACCACTCCAATCGATTTTAAACCAGTTATTGAGCACCTGTTAGTAATTTCACCCATATTCTGGTCAAATTTATTAAATTCTGATTGGCCCTAGCCATTACAGTAGCACAATAAATATTTCTGTAGTTAGTATTTACTGCAAAACGTGCTTTTCAGATGTTTTAACGTGCCTTAATACTATACTATTAACATTAAATTTTTGGATTCAGAAAAATTAGATATAGTAGTAATATATGGTTACATGGTCCCCACACATACTACTACAAGTGATATTACCACTGCAATCGATTATAAACCAGTTATTGAGCATGTGTTAGCGATTGCACGGAAGTTCTTGCCAAATTTATTAAATTCTGATCGGCCCTAGCCATTACAGTAGCACAATGAATATTTCTGTAGTTAATGTTTACTGCAAAATGTGCTTTGCAGGCGTTTTAACGTACCTTAATACTATACTATTAATATTGAATTTTTTGGATGCAGGAAAATTTGATATATTAGTAATATATGGTTACATGGTCCCCATAGATACTACTAGATGTGCTATTACCGCTCCAATCGATTTTAAACAAGTTATTGAGCACCTGTTAGCTATTGCACGCTTATTCTGGCCAAATTTAACAACTTCTGATCGGCCCTAGCAATTACAGTAGCACAATGAATATTTCCTGCAAAACGTGTTTTTCAGACGTTTTAACGTACCTTAATACTTTACTATTAATATTGAATTTTTTGGATGCAGGAAATTTTGATATAGTAGTAATATATGGTTACGTCATCCCCATTCATACTGTTAGAAGTGCTATTACGGCTCCAATCGATTTTAAACCAGTTATTGAGCACCTGTTAGTGATTCCACGCATATTCTGGCCAAATTTATTAAATTCAGATCGGCCCTAGCCATTACAGTAGCACAATGAATATTTCTGTAGTTAATAATTACTGCAAAATGTACTTTTCAGACGTTTTAACGTACCTTAATACTATACTCTTAATATTGAATTTTTAGGATGCAGAAAAATTTGATATAGTAGTAATATATTGTTACATGGTCCCCATACATACTACTAGAAGTGCTATTACCACTCAAATCGATTTTAAACCAGTTATTGAGCAACTGTTAGCGATTGCACGCATATTCTGGCCAATTTTATTAATTTCTGATCGGCCCTAGCCAGTACGGTAGCATAATGGATATTTCTGTAATTAGTATTTACTGCAAAACGTGCTTTTCAGACGTTTTAACGTACCTTAATACTATACTATTAATATTGAATTTTTTGGATACAGAAAAATTTGTATATAGTAGTAATAAATGGTCACATGGTCCCCATAGCTACTACAAGAAGTGCTATTACCACTCCAATCGATTTTAAACCAGTTATTGAGCACCTGTTAGTGATTTCACCCATATTCTGGTCAATTTATTAAATTCTGAGTGGCCCTAGCCATTACAGTAGCACAATAAATATTTCTGTAGTTAGTATTTACTGCAAAACGTGCTTTTCAGATGTTTTAACGTGCCTTAATACTATACTATTAACATTAAATTTTTTTGGATTCAGAAAAATTAGATATAGTAGTAATATATGGTTACATGATCCCCACACATACTACTACAAGTGCTATTACCACTGCAATCGATTATAACCAGTTATTGAGCATGTGTTAGCGATTGCACGGAAGTTCTTGCCAAATTTATTAGATTCTGATCGTCCCTAGCCATTACAGTAGCACAATGAATATTTCTGTAGTTAATGTTTACTGCAAAATGTGCTTTGCAGGCGTTTTAACGTACCTTAATACTATACTATTAATATTGAATTTTTTGGATGCAGGAAATTTGATATATTAGTAATATATGGTTACATGGTCCCCATAGATACTACTAGATGTGCTATTACCGCTCAAATCGATTTTAAACCAGTTATTGAGCACCTGTTAGCTATTGCACGCTTATTCTGGCCAAATTTAACAACTTCTGATCGGCACTAGCCATTACAGTAGCACAATGAATATTTCCTGCAAAACGTGCTTTTCAGACGTTTTAACGTACCTTAATACTTTACTATTAATATTGAATTTTTTGGAAGCAGGAAAATTTTGATATAGTAGTAATATATGGTTACGTCATCCCCATTCATACTGTTAGAAGTGCTATTACCGCTCCAATCGATTTTAAACCAGTTATTGAGCACCTGTTAGTGATTCCACGCATATTCTGGCCAAATTTATTAAATTCAGATCGGCCATAGCCGTTACAGTAGCACAATGAATATTTCTGTAGTTAATAATTACTGCAAAATGTACTTTTCAGACGTTTTCACGTACCTTAATAATATACTCTTAATATTGAATTTTTAGGATGCAGAAAAATTTGATACAGTAGTAATATATGGTTACATGGTCCCCATACATACTACAAGAAGTGCTATTACCACTCAAATCGATTTTAAACCAGTTATTGAGCAACTGTTAGCGATTGCACGCATATTCTGGCCAATTTTATTAATTTCTGATCGGCCCTAGCCAGTACGGTAGCACAATAAATATTTCTGTAGTTAGTATTTACTGTAAAACGTGCTTTTCAGATGTGTTAACGTGCCTTAATACTATACTATTAATATTAAATTTTTTGGATTCAGAAAAATTTGATATAGTAGTAATATATGGTTACATGGTCCCCACACATACTACTACAAGTGCTATTACCACTGCAATCCAATATAAACCAGTTATTGAGCATGTGTTAGCGATTGCACGGAAGTTCTTGCCAAATTTAATAAATTCTGATCGGCCCTACCCATTACAGTAGCACAATGAATATTTCTGTAGTTAATATTTACTGCAAAACGTGCTTTGCAGGCGTTTTAACGTACCTTAATACTATACTATTAATATTGAATTTTTTGGATGCAGGAAAATTTGATATATTAGTAATATATGGTTACATGGTCCCCATAGACACTACTAGAAGTGCTATTACCACTCCAATCGATTTTAAACCAGTTATTGAGCACCTGTTAGCGATTGCACACTTATTCTGGCCTAATTTAACAACTTCTGATCGGCCCTAGCCATTACAGTAGCACAATGAATATTTCCTGCAAAACGTGCTTTTCAGACGTTTTAACGTACCTCAATACTTTACTATTATTATTGAATTTTTTGGATGCAGAAAAATTTTATATATTAGTAATATATGGTTACATGGTCCCCACACATACTACTACAAGTGCTATTACCACTGCAATCGATTTTAAACCAGTTATTGAGCACGTGTTAACGATTCCACGCATATTCTGACCAAATTTATTAAATTTTGATTGGCCCTAGCCATTACAGTAGCACAATGAATATTTCTGTAATTAATATAGACTGCAAAACGTTCTTTTCAGACATTTTACCGTACCTTTAAACTATACTTATAAAATAAAAAAAATCTAATGCAGAAAAATTTGGCATAGTAGTAATATATTGTTACATGGTCCCCATATATACTACTACAAATGCAATTACCACTTTAATCGATTTTAAACCAGTTATTGAGCTCGTGTTAGCGATTCCAAGCATATTCTGACCAAATTTATTAAATTCTGATCGGCCCTAGCCATTACAGTAGCACAATGAATATTGCTGTAGTTAATAATTACTGCAAAATGTACTTTTCAGACGTTTTAACGTACCTTAATACTATACTCTTAATATTGAATTTTTAGGATGCAGAAAAATTTGATATAGTAGTAATATATTGTTACATGGTCCCCATACATACTACTAGAAGTGCTATTACCACTCAAATCGATTTTAAACCAGTTATTGAGCAACTGTTAGCGATTGCACGCATATTCTGGCCAATTTTATTAATTTCTGATCGGCCCTAGCCAGTACGGTAGCATAATGGTTATTTCTGTAATTAGTATTTACTGCAAAACGTGCTTTTCAGACGTTTTAACGTACCTTAATACTATACTATTAATATTGAATTTTTTGGATACAGAAAAATTTGTATATAGTAGTAATAAATGCTCACATGGTCCCCATAGCTACTACAAGAAGTGCTATTACCACTCCAATCGATTTTAAACCAGTTATTGAGCACCTGTTAGTGATTTCACCCATATTCTGGTCAAATTTATTAAATTCTGAGTGGCCCTAGCCATTACAGTAGCACAATAAATATTTCTGTAGTTAGTATTTACTGCAAAACGTGATTTTCAGATGTTTTAAACGTGCCTTAATACTATACTATTAACATTAAATTTTTTGGATTCAGAAAAATTAGATATAGTAGTAATATATGGTTACATGATCCCCACACATACTACTACAAGTGCTATTACCACTGCAATCGATTATAAACCAGTTATTGAGCATGTGTTAGCGATTGCACGGAAGTTCTTGCCAAATTATTAAATTCTGATCGTCCCTAGCCATTACAGTAGCACAATGAATATTTCTGTAGTTAATGTTTACTGCAAAATGTGCTTTGCAGGCGTTTTAACGTACCTTAATACTATACTATTAATATTGAATTTTTTGGATGCAGGAAAATTTGATATATTAGTAATATATGGTTACATGGTCCCCATAGATACTACTAGATGTGCTATTACCGCTCAAATCGATTTAAACCAGTTATTGAGCACCTGTTAGCTATTGCACGCTTATTCTGGCCAAATTTAACAACTTCTGATCGGCCCTAGCCATTACAGTAGCACAATGAATATTTCCTGCAAAACGTGCTTTTCAGACGTTTTAACGTACCTTAATACTTTACTATTAATATTGAATTTTTTGGAAGCAGGAAAATTTTGATATAGTAGTAATATATGGTTACGTCATCCCCATTCATACTGTTAGAAGTGCTATTACCGCTCCAATCGATTTCAAACCAGTTATTGAGCACCTGTTAGTGATTCCACGCATATTCTGGCCAAATTTATTAAATTCAGATCGGCCATAGCCATTACAGTAGCACAATGAATATTTCTGTAGTTAATAATTACTGCAAAATGTACTTTTCAGACGTTTTAACGTACCTTAATAATATACTCTTAATATTGAATTTTTAGGATGCAGAAAAATTTGATACAGTAGTAATATATGGTTACATGGTCCCCATACATACTACAAGAAGTGCTATTACCACTCAAATCGATTTTAAACCAGTTATTGAGCAACTGTTAGCGATTGCACGCATATTCTGGCCAATTTTATTAATTTCTGATCGGCCCTAGCCAGTACGGTAGCACAATAAATATTTCTGTAGTTAGTATTTACTGTAAAACGTGCTTTTCAGATGTGTTAACGTGCCTTAATACTATACTATTAATATTAAATTTTTTGGATTCAGAAAAATTTGATATAGTAGTAATATATGGTTACATGGTCCCCACACATACTACTACAAGTGCTATTACCACTGCAATCCAATATAAACCAGTTATTGAGCATGTGTTAGCGATTGCACGGAAGTTCTTGCCAAATTTAATAAATTCTGATCGGCCCTACCCATTACAGTAGCACAATGAATATTTCTGTAGTTAATATTTACTGCAAAACGTGCTTTCCAGGCGTTTTAACGTACCTTAATACTATACTATTATTATTGAATTTTTTGGATGCAGGAAAATTTGATATATTAGTAATATATGGTTACATGGTCCCCACAGACACTACTAGAAGTGCTATTACCACTCCAAACGATTTTAAACCAGTTATTGAGCACCTGATAGCGATTGCACACTTATTCTGGCCTAATTTAACAACTTCTGATCGGCCCTAGCCATTACAGTAGCACAATGAATATTTCTGTCATTAATATTTACTGCAAAACGTGCTTTTCAGGCGTTTTAAACGTACCTTAATACTATACTATTAATATTAAATTTTTTGGATGCAGAAAAATTTGAATATACTACTAATATATGGTCACATGGTCCCGATACATACTATAAGAAATGCAATTACCACTCAAATCGATTTTAAACGAGTTATTGAGCACCCGTTAGCGATTGCACGCATATTCTGGCCAAATTTATTAACTTCTAATCGGCCCTAGCCATTACAGTAGCACAATGAATATTTCTGTAATTATTATTGACTGAAAAACGTGATTTTTAGACGTTTAAACGTACCTTGATACTATGCTTATGAATTTAAATTTTTTAATGCAGAAAAATTTGATATGGTAGTAATATATGGTCACATGGTCCCCATACATACTATAAGAAATGCAATTACCACTCAAATCGATTTTAAACGAGTTATTGAGCACCCGTTAGCGATTGCACGCATATTCTGGCCAAATTTACTAACTTCTAATCGGCCCTAGCCATTACAGTAGCACAATGAATATTTCTGTAATTATTATTGACTGCAAAACGTGATTTTTAGACGTTTAAACGTACCTTGATACTATGCTTATGAATTTAAACTTTTTAATGCAGAAAAATTTGATATGGTAGTAATATATGGTTACATAGTCCCCATCTATGCTACTACAAGTGTTATTACCACTCCAATCGAATTTAAACCATATACAAACTTTTATTGCTAATTAAGATGACAATTAGTAAACATGATGTAAACCTCCACAGTTATCCAACTAGACATGCAGGTCAGCTAATTTTGGAGCAACATAGAACCATGAAATATGAAAAGTCTCCTATCTATGCAGGGAAACGATTATTCAATAAGTTACCTGCACACGTAAGAGATATGAGCTTCATAAAATTTAAGAAGTGCATAAAATCGTTTTTATTAGCAAAATGCTACTATAGTATTCAAGAATATACAAATGACCAATTCGGTGATCTGCAGTAGCTGTGGAGTTTTATACATGTACAATATGTGTACTGTGACTTTGCATGTTTTGTACAGTTTCATTGACTGGTTGCTTTTATTATTTATTGTTTATGTTATTTATATCCTAGTCTGACGTAGCCAATGTTTATCTTATCCTCTCTAAATCAAAAGGCTTTAAATAAATACATACATACATACATATTGAGCATGTGTTAGCGATTGCACGCATATTCTGGCCAAATTTATTAACTTCTAATCGGCCCTAGCCATTACAGTAGCACAATGAATATTTCTGTAATTATTATTGACTGCAAAACGTGAGTTTTAGACGTTTAAACGTACCTTGATACTATGCTTATGAATTTAAACTTTTTAATGCAGAAAAATTTGATATGGTAGTAATATATGGTTACATAGTCCCCATCTATGCTACTACAAGTGTTATTACCACTCCAATCGATTTTAAACCAGTTATTGAGCATGTGTTAGCTATTGCACGCATATTCTGGCCAAATTTATTAACTTCTAATCGGCCCTAGCCATTACAGTAGCACAATGAATATTTCTGTAATTATTATTGACTGCAAAACGTGATTTTTAGACGTTTAAACGTACCTTGGTAGTAATATATGGTTACATAGTCCCCATCTATGCTACTACAAGTGTTATTACCACTCCAATCGATTTTAAACCAGTTTTTGAGCATGTGTTAGCGATTGCACGCATATTCTGGCCAAATGTATTAACTTCTAATCGGCCCTATCCATTACAGTAGCACAATGAATATTTCTGTAATTATTATTGACTGCAAAACGTGATTTTTAGACGTTTAAACGTACCTTGATACTATGCTTATGAATTTAAACTTTTTAATGCAGAAAAATTTGATATGGTAGTAATATATGGTTACATAGTCCCCATCTATGCTACTACAAGTGTTATTACCACTCCAATCGATTTTAAACCAGTTATTGAGCATGTGTTAGCGATTGCACGCATATTCTGGCCAAATTTATTAACTTCTAATCGGCCCTAGCCATTACAGTAGCACAATGAATATTTCTGTAATTATTATTGACTGCAAAACGTGATTTTTAGACGTTTAAACGTACCTTGATACTATGCTTATGAATTTAAACTTTTTAATGCAGAAAAATTTGATATGGTAGTAATATATGGTTACATAGTCCCCATCTATGCTACTACAAGTGTTATTACCACTCCAATCGATTTTAAACCAGTTATTGAGCATGTGTTAGCGATTGCACGCATATTCTGGCCAAATTTATTAACTTCTAATCGGCCCTAGCCATTACAGTAGCACAATGAATATTTCTGTAATTATTATTGACTGCAAAACGTGATTTTTAGACGTTTAAACGTACCTTGGTAGTAATATATGGTTACATAGTCCCCATCTATGCTACTACAAGTGTTATTACCACTCCAATCGATTTTAAACCAGTTTTTGAGCATGTGTTAGCGATTGCACGCATATTCTGGCCAAATGTATTAACTTCTAATCGGCCCTATCCATTACAGTAGCACAATGAATATTTCTGTAATTATTATTGACTGCAAAACGTGATTTTTAGACGTTTAAACGTACCTTGATACTATGCTTATGAATTTAAACTTTTAATGCAGAAAAATTTGATATGGTAGTAATATATGGTTACATAGTCCCCATCTATGCTACTACAAGTGTTATTACCACTCCAATCGATTTTAAACCAGTTATTGAGCATGTGTTAGCGATTGCACGCATATTCTGGCCAAATTTATTAACTTCTAATCGGCCCTAGCCATTACAGTAGCACAATGAATATTTCTGTAATTATTATTGACTGCAAAACGTGATTTTTAGACGTTTAAACGTACCTTGATACTATGCTTATGAATTTAAACTTTTTAATGCAGAAAAATTTGATATGGTAGTAATATATGGTTACATAGTCCCCATCTATGCTACTACAAGTGTTATTACCACTCCAAACGATTTTAAACCAGTTATTGAGCATGTGTTAGCGATTGCACGCATATTCTGGCCAAATTTATTAACTTCTAATCGGCCCTAGCCATTACAGTAGCACAATGAATATTTCTGTAATTATTATTGACTGCAAAACGTGATTTTTAGACGTTTAAACGTACCTTGATACTATGCTTATGAATTTAAACTTTTTAATGCAGAAAAATTTGATATGGTAGTAATATATGGTTACATAGTCCCCATCTATGCTACTACAAGTGTTATTTACCACTCCAATCGATTTTAAACCAGTTATTGAGCATGTGTTAGCGATTGCACGCATATTCTGGCCAAATTTATTAACTTCTAATCGGCCCTAGCCATTACAGTAGCACAATGAATATTTCTGTAATTATTATTGACTGCGATGTTGACAGCGCGGTCACCGTGTAAACACGGCCCCGCTTCACGGAAAATTTAAAGAGGAATTTTCGAATGAAATAAGCTGCTTTAAAAGATAGTGAAGTTTAGTGATAGACAAAATACGAGGGAACAATAAGTAGTGATAGAAATTCAAAGAATAAGGCTGTTAATTAACGTAGATAAGACCGAACGTGAAAATCATAAGGTCAATATCAGCTGACGCGAACTCAATCCAGATAAAAATTGAGGTGTGTGCGGTTGCGAAGTATAAAGATTGGTGCGTAAGGCGCGCGCGAAAATGTTGAATAAGACGTTAATTATGGAGACGGATAGAACCAAGAACCGAACTATAATGTAATTTTGTTATTGCAAAGAGAACAGGGTAACTGACGTGCGATAACCGTGCGTCACGGAAGTAAAAGTGGTATTAATAGAGACGTCCACGTAATAATATAGTGTAAACAGTGGGATTGAACAAAAGTTTAAATGAAGTGAAGTAATAACGGAAGTTCGAAAACGTAATCTAAAAGTGTACCAATTCATAACACGCCAAATGTAAGCGGATCGCGATTAAATAAAGGTGTGCGCGTTTGCGGTCCTTTAGCGGTTAGAAGCATTAACGGTTTACATAAAACATGGCAACAGAAGAACTTCAGAAACTAACATTATTATTGCAGTCAGAACGAAAACACCAAAAAGAAATTAATGACGAGCTGACGAACCTAACTAAGGAATTACATAATAAATTAACTGAATTAACATGTTTGAGAAAAGACCTAATTAAAGAAGAAGAGAAACGCGGTAAAGAGCGATCTGAACTATATCGCCAAATAAAGCAGTTAACTAATAAGTTAGGAAATAATGGAAGAACAATTAAATATTCATCAGGAAAACTAAAGAAATTGTCAAGTGTAGAGAGGGAAGACGAAGAATTGCAAAGCTGGATAACGAGAATAACAGAACTAGGGATCCAAAGAAAAAGAAAAGAGGATAAAAATCAAGTACTAAAAATTGCATCGTGGAATGTAAGAAGCACATATGAAGAAGGGGCTTTAAAAAATTTAGAAAATATAATGGATGAATACAAAATAGGCATATTAGCCCTTCAAGAAACCAAACAGCTTGGTTCTGAAATAACTAGTTTGGGGAAAAAAGCCTTATTCAAAAGCGGAGGAGATAATAGGTATTTTGGTGTCGGATTTATAACGAATGAAAAAATAAAGAGAATGGTAGTTGACTTCAAGGCAATCTCAGATAGGATATGCTACATAAGACTACGTGGAAAGTACAGGAAGATAAGCATCATTAATTGTCATGCACCTACAGAAGAGAAGGATTTGGAAATGAAGAATGAATTTTATGAAAAATTAAGTGAGATTTTGGAGAGCATACCGAGATATGACCTTAAAATAACACTTGGGGACCTAAATGCCAAAGTGGGTAGAGAGAAACATTATCACAAAATAACAGGAGGAAAAAGCCTACATAAGCAGAGCAACGATAATGGCAAAAGATTAATCGAGTTTGCGGTAGAAAATAAAATGAGGTTAGCAAGTACATGCTTTGATCATAAGAACATTCACAAAGTAACCTGGATCTCCCCAAATGGTAAAGATAAAAACCAAATAGATCATGTCCTAATAGAATCTAAGCACTTCTCATCGGTAAAAGATTGTAGAAGTTACAGAGGGGCCGACGCCCATAGCGACCACATATTGCTGATAGCCAAACTTAGCCAAGAACTACCAGATCAATGCAGAGAGAAGAGAGAAAGACAACAATATAACATCGAGAAACTTCAGGAAGCAAAAGTGGCAGAACAGTTGGGAAAAGAAATTGAAGAGAGACTAGTGTCGGAAGTAAAAGAAACCTTAAGTATACAAGAGGAATGGGAAAAAATCCAGTTAGCACTGACCGAGACAGGGAAGCATTGTTTAGGCAACAAAAAAAGTAAAAGAAGAGAAGGGTGGTTCGACAAAGAGTGCAAAGAAGCTCTGGCTGCAAGAAATAAAGTAAAAATAGAGAGAGATAAAAATAGAACAGAAGGAACAGAAGTGGATTACAGAGAAAAAAGAAAACTGGTTAAACAAATTTGCCGAAGAAAGAAGAGAGAATATTTAGAGAAGCAATTAGAGAAGGTAGAAGATCACTTTGTTAATAAAGAGATAAGAAACTATTATCAAGAAATGAAGAATTCAAGACAAGGTTCAAAGACCCAAACAATATATTGTAGAAGTGAAGAGGGGTTACTCCTAGGAGATACAAACGAAAAATTAAGTAGATGGGCCCGTTACTTTGAACATTTACTAAATGATCAGGAAGATACAAGACAGCAATCATTAGAACAAGAACCACCAGGACACATACAAAATGAGGAGTGGAAGGAAGTAGAAGAACCAACGGGACAAGAGGTAGAAAAAGAAATAAAAGATCTTAAGAATAATAGAAGCGCAGGAGAAAATGGAATCCCAGCCGAGATTTTGAAGCAAGGGGGAAAAAGACTACATAATCAGCTATATCAACTTATACTAAGAATATGGAGAGAAGAGGAAATGCCAGAAAGATGGAGCAGTGCAGTTATTTGTCCTTTCTTGAAAAAAGGTGATAAAACAAAATGCGAGAATTATAGGGGGATAGCCCTGCAAGACGTAGCATATAAAGTTTTAGCCAAAATCATACGTAATAGATTAAATAAATACGCAAATGAAGAAGTAGGGGAGTTTCAAGGAGGATTCAGGGCTGGGAGATCAACAATCGATCAAATCTTCACGCTGAAAACAATACAAGATAACAGTTACGAAAGAAACCTGCCGTTATACATCCTCTTTATTGATTTTAAGCAGGCCTATGACTCAATTAAGAGAGAGAAACTATATGAAGCACTGAACAAGCTGCGAATACCTGAAAAACTCATCGCCCTGATAGAAATGACTTTACGTAATTCACAGAATAGAATTTTACTAGAAGGGAATTTTTCTAATCGATTTAAAGTTCAAAAAGGTTTAAGACAAGGAGATCCACTTTCTACAGTTTTGTTCAACCTGATCTTAGAGGTGATAATAAGAGAAAGTGAAGTACAATCTGCTGGAACACTCTTTCATAATAAACACCAATTTATTGCATATGCTGACGACCTTGCAGTATTAACAAGATCGATGCGAAAACTTCAGAATGTCTTTTCAAAATTTGAGGAAGTGGCAAGAAAATATGGGCTAAACATAAATGAAGAAAAAACAAAATTCATGGAAATGCAAACAGAAGTAACAGAAGAAAACAAATACATAAAAATTAAGTCCAGAGAAAAAGAATACAAGTTTGAAAGAGTAAACAGTTTTGAGTACTTAGGGCTAACAGTGACAAACAAAAGTGAAGAAGAAGATGAAATTAACAAAAGAATTCTAAAAGGTAATAGAGCAGTTAGATCATTAACACACATATTAAAAGCAAAGAATGTGTCCAGAACAGTAAAGATCCTCGCATATGAAACAATAATAAGACCAGTGGTGTTGTACGCAAGCGAAACCTGGATAATTACCAAACAGAGTGAAAATAAACTAGCTATTTGGGAGAGGAAAGTTCTAAGAAAGATTTTTGGAGGTATTAAAACAGCAGAAGGTGTATGGCGAAGACGAACAAACAGGGAGGTAATGGAGCTGTATGGAAAACCAGGGATCATACAGAAGTTTCGTGCGCAACGAGCAAGGTGGCTAGGTCACATTATTCGAATGCCGGGACAAAGAATAGTGCAAAAAGTTCTGTATGGAAGTGAAACGGGTAAAAGAAGAAGAGGACGCCCAAAGAAGAAGTGGTTTCAAGAGGCAAAGAAAGACATAATAGAAATAGGGATAAGGGATTGGAGAGACAGAGCTAAGGACAGAAAGAAATGGAAAGAAATAGTTAAAAAGATAGAAGCCAAGGACCTTCATGGCCTGTAGCGCTAAAATATATATATTATTGACTGCAAATCGTGATTTTTAGACGTTTAAACGTACCTTGATACTATGCTTATGAATTTAAACTTTTTAATGCAGAAAAATTTGATATGGTAGTAATATATGGTTACATAGTCACCATTTTTGCTACTACAAGTGTTATTACCACTCCAATCGATTTTAAACCAGTTATTGAGCATGTGTTAGCGATTGCACGTATACTCTGGCCAAATTTATTAACTTCTAATCGGCCCTAGCCATTACAGTAGCACAATGAATATTTCTGTAATTATTATTGACTGCAAAACGTGATTTTTAGACGTTTAAACGTACCTTGATACTATGCTTATGAATTTAAACTTTTAATCCAGAAAAATTTGATATGGTAGTAATATATGGTTACATAGTCACCATTTTTGCTACTACAAGTGTTATTACCACTCCAATCGATTTTTAAACCAGTTATTGAGCATGTGTTAGCGATTGCACGCATACTCTGGCCAAATTTATTAACTTCTAATCGGCCCTAGCCATTACAGTAGCACAATGAATATTTCTGTAATTATTATTGACTGCAAAACGTGATTTTTAGACGTTTAAACGTACCTTGATACTATGCTTATGAATTTAAACTTTTTAATGCAGAAAAATTTGATATGGTAGTAATATATGGTTACATAGTCCCCATCTATGCTACTACAAGTGTTATTACCACTCCAATCGATTTTAAACCAGTTATTGAGCATGTGTTAGCGATTGCACGCATATTCTGGCCAAATTTATTAATTTCTAATCGGCCCTAGCCATTACAGTAGCACAATGAATATTTCTGTAATTATTATTGACTGCAAATCGTGATTTTTAGACGTTTAAACGTACCTTGATACTATTCTTATGAATTTAAACTTTTTAATGCAGAAAAATTTGATATGGTAGTAATATATGGTTACATAGTCCCCATCTATGCTACTACAAGTGTTATTACCACTCCAATCGATTTTAAACCAGTTATTGAGCATGTGTTAGCGATTGCACGCATATTCTGGCCAAATTTATTAACTTCTAATCGGCCCTAGCCATTACAGTAGCACAATGAATATTTCTGTAATTATTATTGACTGCAAATCGTGATTTTTAGACGTTTAAACGTACCTTGATACTATGCTTATGAATTTAAACATTTAATGCAGAAAAATTTGATATGGTAGTAATATATGGTTACATAGTCCCCATCTATGCTACTACAAGTGTTATTACCACTCCAATCGATTTTAAACCAGTTATTGGGCATGTGTTAGCGATTGCACGCATATTCTGGCCAAATTTATTAACTTCTAATCGGCCCTAGCCATTACAGTAGCACAATGAATATTTCTGTAATTATTATTGACTGCAAATCGTGATTTTTAGACGTTTAAACGTACCTTGATACTATGCTTATGAATTTAAACTTTTTAATGCAGAAAAATTTGATATGGTAGTAATATATGGTTACATAGTCACCATTTTTGCTACTACAAGTGTTATTACCACTCCAATCGATTTTAAACCAGTTGTTGAGCATGTGTTAGCGATTGCACGCATACTCTGGCCAAATTTATTAACTTCTAATCGGCCCTAGCCATTACAGTAGCACAATGAATATTTCTGTAATTATTATTGACGGCAAAACGTGATTTTTAGACGTTTAAACGTACCTTGATACTATGCTTATGAATTTAAACTTTTTAATGCAGAAAAATTTGATATGGTAGTAATATATGGTTACATAGTCACCATTTTTGCTACTACAAGTGTTATTACCACTCCAATCGATTTTAAACCAGTTATTGAGCATGTGTTAGCGATTGCACGCATATTCTGGCCAAATTTATTAACTTCTAATCGGCCCTAGCCATTACAGTAGCACAATGAATATTTCTGTAATTATTATTTACTGCAAATCGTGATTTTTAGACGTTTAAACGTACCTTGATACTATGCTTATGAATTTAAAACTTTTTAATGCAGAAAAATTTGATATGGTAGTAATATAGGGTTATATAGTCCCCATCCATGCTACTACAAGTGCTATTACCACTCCAATCGATTTTAAACCAGTTATTGAGCATGTGTTAGCGATTGCACGCATATTCTGGCCAAATTTATTAACTTCTAATCGGCCCTAGCCATTACAGTAGCAGAATGAATATTTCTGTAATTATTATTGACTGAAAAACGTGATTTTTAGACGTTTAAACGTACCTTGATACTATGCTTATGAATTTAAACTTTTTAATGCAGAAAAATTGATATGGTAGTAATATATGGTTACATAGTCCCCATCTATGCTACTACAAGTGCTATTACCACTCCAATCGATATTAAACCAGTTATTGAGCAGGTGTTAGCGATTGCACGCATATTCTGGCCAAATTTATTAACTTCTAATCGGCCCTAGCCATTACAGTAGCACAATGAATATTTCTGTAATTATTATTGACTGCAAAACGTGATTTGTAGACGTTTAAACGTACCTTGATACTATGCTTATGAATTTAAACTTTTTAATGCAGAAAAATTTGATATGGTAGTAATATATGGTTACATAGTCCCCATCTATGCTACTACAAGTGCTATTACCACTCCAATCGATTTTAAACCAGTTATTGAGCATGTGTTAGCGATTGCACGCATATTCTTGCCAAATTTATTAACTTCTAATCGGCCCTAGCCATTACAGTAGCACAATGAATATTTCTGTAATTATTATTGACTGCAAAACGTGATTTTTAGACGTTTAAAACGTACCTTGATACTATGATTATGAATTTAAACTTTTTAATGCAGAAAAATTTGATATGGTAGTAATATATGGTTACATAGTCCCCATCTATGCTACTACAAGTGTTATTACCACACCAATCGATTTTAAACCAGTTATTGAGCATGTGTTAGCGATTGCACGCATATTCTGGCCAAATTTATTAACTTCTAATCGGCCCTAGCCATTACAGTAGCACAATGAATATTTCTGTAATTATTATTGACTGCAAAACGTGATTTTTAGACGTTTAAACGTACCTTGATACTATGCTTATGAATTTAAACTTTTTAATGCAGAAAAATTTGATATGGTAGTAATATATGGTTACATAGTCCCCATCTATGCTACTACAAGTGTTATTACCACTCCAATCGATTTTAAACCAGTTATTGAGCATGTGTTAGCGATTGCACGCATATTCTGGCCAAATTTATTAACTTCTAATCGGCCCTAGCCATTACAGTAGCACAATGAATATTTCTGTAATTATTATTGACTGCAAAACGTGATTTTTAGACGTTTAAACGTACCTTGATACTATGCTTATGAATTTAAACTTTTTAATGCAGAAAAATTTGATATGGTAGTAATATATGGTTACATAGTCCCCATCTATGCTACTACAAGTGTTATTACCACTCCAATCGATTTTAAACCAGTTATTGAGCATGTGTTAGCGATTGCACGCATATTCTGGCCAAATTTATTAACTTCTAATCGGCCCTAGCCATTACAGTAGCACAATGAATATTTCTGTAATTATTATTGACTGCAAATCGTGATTTTTAGACGTTTAAACGTACCTTGATACTATGCTTATGAATTTAAACTTTTTAATGCAGAAAAATTTGATATGGTAGTAATATATGGTTACATAGTCCCCATCTATGCTACTACAAGTGTTATTACCACTCCAATCGATTTTAAACCAGTTATTGAGCATGTGTTAGCGATTGCACGCATATTCTGGCCAATTTATTAACTTCTAATCGGCCCTAGCCATTACAGTAGCACAATGAATATTTCTGTAATTATTATTGACTGCAAAACGTGATTTTTAGACGTTTAAACGTACCTTGATACTATGCTTATGAATTTAAACTTTTTAATACAGAAAAATTTGATATGGTAGTAATATATGGTTACATAGTCCCCATCTATGCTACTACAAGTGGTTATTACCACTCCAATCGATTTTAAACCAGTTATTGAGCATGTGTTAGCGATTGCACGCATATTCTGGCCAAATTATTAACTTCTAATCGGCCCTAGCCATTACAGTAGCACAATGAATATTTCTGTAATTATTATTGACTGCAAAACGTGATTTTTAGACGTTTAAACGTACCTTGATGCTATGCTTATGAATTTAAACTTTTTAATGCAGAAAAATTTGATATGGTAGTAATATATGGTTACATAGTCCCCATCTATGCTACTACAAGTGTTATTACCACTCCAATCGATTTTAAACCAGGTTATTGAGCATGTGTTAGCGATTGCACGCATATTCTGGCCAAAGTTATTAACTTCTAATCGGCCCTAGCCATTACAGTAGCACAATGAATATTTCTGTAATTATTATTGACTGCAAAACGTGATTTTTAGACGTTTAAACGTACCTTGATACTATGCTTATGAATTTAAACTTTTTAATGCAGAAAAATTTGATATGGTAGTAATATATGGTTACATAGTCCCCATCTATGCTACTACAAGTGTTATTACCACTCCAATCGATTTTAAACCAGTTATTGAGCATGTGTTAGCGATTGCACGCATATTCTGGCCAAATTTATTAACTTCTAATCGGCCCTAGCCATTACAGTAGCACAATGAATATTTCTGTAATTATTATTGACTGCAAAACGTGATTTTTAGACGTTTAAACGTACCTTGATACTATGCTTATGAATTTAAACTTTTTAATACAGAAAAATTTGATATGGTAGTAATATATGGTTACATAGTCCCCATCTATGCTACTACAAGTGTTATTACCACTCCAATCGATTGTTAAACCAGTTATTGAGCATGTGTTAGCGATTGCACGCATATTCTGGCCAAATTTATTAACTTCTAATCGGCCCTAGCCATTACAGTAGCACAATGAATATTTCTGTAATTATTATTGACTGCAAAACGTGATTTTTAGACGTTTAAACGTACCTTGATACTATGCTTATGAATTTAAACTTTTTAATGCAGAAAAATTTGATATGGTAGTAATATATGGTTACATAGTCCCCATCTATGCTACTACAAGTGTTATTACCACTCCAATCGATTTTAAACCAGTTATTGAGCATGTGTTAGCGATTGCACGCATATTCTGGCCAAATTTATTAACTTCTATCGGCCCTAGCCATTACAGTAGCACAATGAATATTTCTGTAATTATTATTGACTGCAAAACGTGATTTTTAGACGTTTAAACGTACCTTGATACTATGCTTATGAATTTAAACTTTTTAATACAGAAAAATTTTGATATGGTAGTAATATATGGTTACATAGTCCCCATCTATGCTACTACAAGTGTTATTACCACTCCAATCGATTTTAAACCAGTTATTGAGCATGTGTTAGCGATTGCACGCATATTCTGGCCAAATTTATTAACTTCTAATCGGCCCTAGCCATTACAGTAGCACAATGAATATTTCTGTAATTATTATTGACTGCAAAACGTGATTTTTAGACGTTTAAACGTACCTTGATACTATGCTTATGAATTTAAACATTTAATGCAGAAAAATTTGATATGGTAGTAATATATGGTTACATAGTCCCCATCTATGCTACTACAAGTGTTATTACCACTTCAATCGATTTTAAACCAGTTATTGAGCATGTGTTAGCGATTGCACGCATATTCTGGCCAAATTTATTAACTTCTAATCGGCCCTAGCCATTACAGTAGCACAATGAATATTTATGTAATTATTATTGACTGCAAAACGTGATTTTTAGACGTTTAAACGTACCTTGATACTATGCTTATGAATTCAAACTTTTTAATGCAGAAAAATTTGATATGGTAGTAATATATGGTTACATAGTCCCCATCTATGCTACTACAAGTGTTATTACCACTCCAATCGATTTTAAACCAGTTATTGAGCATGTGTTAGCGATTGCACGCATATTCTGGCCAAATTTATTAACTTCTAATCGGCCCTAGCCATTACAGTAGCACAATGAATATTTCTGTAATTATTATTGACTGCAAATCGTGATTTTTAGACGTTTAAACGTACCTTAATACTATGCTTATGAATTTAAACTTTTTAATGCAGAAAAATTTGATATGGTAGTAATATATGGTTACATAGTCCCCATCTATGCTACTACAAGTGTTATTACCAGTCCAATCGATTTTAAACCAGTTATTGGGCATGTGTTAGCGATTGCACGCATATTCTGGCCAAATTTATTAACTTCTAATCGGCCCTAGCCATTACAGTAGCACAATGAATATTTCTGTAATTATTATTGACTGCAAAACGTGATTTTTAGACGTTTAAACGTACCTTGATACTATGCTTATGAATTTAAACTTTTTAATGCAGAAAAATTTGATATGGTAGTAATATATGGTTACGTAGTCCCCATCTATGCTACTACAAGTGTTATTACCACTCCAATCGATTTTAAACCAGTTATTGAGCATGTGTTAGCGATTGCACGCATATTCTGGCCAAATTTATTAACTTCTAATCGGCCCTAGCCATTACAGTAGCACAATGAATATTTCTGTAATTATTATTGACTGCAAAACGTGATTTTTAGACGTTTAAACGTACCTTGATACTATGCTTATGAATTTAAACATTTAATGCAGAAAAATTTGATATGGTAGTAATATATGGTTACATAGTCCCCATCTATGCTACTACAAGTGTTATTACCACTTCAATCGATTTTAAACCAGTTATTGAGCATGTGTTAGCGATTGCACGCATATTCTGGCCAAATTTATTAACTTCTAATCGGCCCTAGCCATTACAGTAGCACAATGAATATTTCTGTAATTATTATTGACTGCAAAACGTGATTTTTAGACGTTTAAACGTACCTTGATACTATGCTTATGAATTTAAACTTTTTAATGCAGAAAAATTTGATATGGTAGTAATATATGGTTACATAGTCCCCATCTATGCTACTACAAGTGTTATTACCACTCCAATCGATTTTAAACCAGTTATTGAGCATGTGTTAGCGATTGCACGCATATTCTGGCCAAATTTATTAACTTCTAATCGGCCCTAGCCATTACAGTAGCACAATGAATATTTCTGTAATTATTATTGACTGCAAAACGTGATTTTTAGACGTTTAAACGTACCTTGATACTATGCTTATGAATTTAAACTTTTTAATACAGAAAAATTTGATATGGTAGTAATATATGGTTACATAGTCCCCATCTATGCTACTACAAGTGTTATTACCACTCCAATCGATTTTAAACCAGTTATTGAGCATGTGTTAGCGATTGCACGCATATTCTGGCCAAATTTATTAACTTCTAATCGGCCCTAGCCATTACAGTAGCACAATGAATATTTCTGTAATTATTATTGACTGCAAAACGTGATTTTTAGACGTTTAAACGTACCTTGATACTATGCTTATGAATTTAAACATTTAATGCAGAAAAATTTGATATGGTAGTAATATATGGTTACATAGTCCCCATCTATGCTACTACAAGTGTTATTACCACTTCAATCGATTTTAAACCAGTTATTGAGCATGTGTTAGCGATTGCACGCATATTCTGGCCAAATTTATTAACTTCTAATCGGCCCTAGCCATTACAGTAGCACAATGAATATTTATGTAATTATTATTGACTGCAAAACGTGATTTTTAGACGTTTAAACGTACCTTGATACTATGCTTATGAATTCAAACTTTTTAATGCAGAAAAATTTGATATGGTAGTAATATATGGTTACATAGTCCCCATCTATGCTACTACAAGTGTTATTACCACTCCAATCGATTTTAAACCAGTTATTGAGCATGTGTTAGCGATTGCACGCATATTCTGGCCAAATTTATTAACTTCTAATCGGCCCTAGCCATTACAGTAGCACAATGAATATTTCTGTAATTATTATTGACTGCAAATCGTGATTTTTAGACGTTTAAACGTACCTTAATACTATGCTTATGAATTTAAACTTTTTAATGCAGAAAAATTTGATATGGTAGTAATATATGGTTACATAGTCCCCATCTATGCTACTACAAGTGTTATTACCAGTCCAATCGATTTTAAACCAGTTATTGAGCATGTGTTAGCGATTGCACGCATATTCTGGCCAAATTTATTAACTTCTAATCGGCCCTAGCCATTACAGTAGCACAATGAATATTTCTGTAATTATTATTGACTGCAAAACGTGATTTTTAGACGTTTAAACGTACCTTGATACTATGCTTATGAATTTAAACTTTTTAATGCAGAAAAATTTGATATGGTAGTAATATATGGTTACGTAGTCCCCATCTATGCTACTACAAGTGTTATTACCACTCCAATCGATTTTAAACCAGTTATTGAGCATGTGTTAGCGATTGCACGCATATTCTGGCCAAATTTATTAACTTCTAATCGGCCCTAGCCATTACAGTAGCACAATGAATATTTCTGTAATTATTATTGACTGCAAAACGTGATTTTTAGACGTTTAAACGTACCTTGATACTATGCTTATGAATTTAAACATTTAATGCAGAAAAATTTGATATGGTAGTAATATATGGTTACATAGTCCCCATCTATGCTACTACAAGTGTTATTACCACTTCAATCGATTTTAAACCAGTTATTGAGCATGTGTTAGCGATTGCACGCATATTCTGGCCAAATTTATTAACTTCTAATCGGCCCTAGCCATTACAGTAGCACAATGAATATTTCTGTAATTATTATTGACTGCAAAACGTGATTTTAAGACGTTTAAACGTACCTTGATACTATGCTTATGAATTCAAACTTTTTAATGCAGAAAAATTTGATATGGTAGTAATATATGGTTACATAGTCCCCATCTATGCTACTACAAGTGTTATTACCACTCCAATCGATTTTAAACCAGTTATTGAGCATGTGTTAGCGATTGCACGCATACTCTGGCCAAATTTATTAACTTCTAATCGGAACTAGCCATTACAGTAGCACAATGAATATTTCTGTAATTATTATTGACTGCAAAACGTGATTTTTAGACGTTTAAACGTACCTTGATACTATGCTTATGAATTTAAACTTTTTAATGCAGAAAAATTTGATATGGTAGTAATATATGGTTACATAGTCCCCATCTATGCTACTACAAGTGTTATTACCACTCCAATCGATTTTAAACCAGTTATTGAGCATGTGTTAGCGATTGCACGCATATTCTGGCCAAATTTATTAACTTCTAATCGGCCCTAGCCATTACAGTAGCACAATGAATATTTCTGTAATTATTATTGACTGCAAAACGTGATTTTTAGACGTTTAAACGTACCTTGATACTATGCTTATGAATTTAAACTTTTTAATGCAGAAAAATTTGATATGGTAGTAATATATGGTTACATAGTCCCCATCTATGCTACTACAAGTGTTATTACCACTCCAATCGATATTAAACCAGTTATTGAGCATGTGTTAGCGATTGCACGCATATTCTGGCCAAATTTATTAACTTCTAATCGGCCCTAGCCATTACAGTAGCACAATGAATATTTCTGTAATTATTATTGACTGCAAAACGTGATTTTTAGACGTTTAAACGTACCTTGATACTATGCTTATGAATTTAAACTTTTTAATGCAGAAAAATTTGATATGGTAGTAATATATGGTTACATAGTCCCCATCTATGCTACTACAAGTGTTATTACCACTCCAATCGATTTTAAACCAGTTATTGAGCATGTGTTAGCGATTGCACGCATATTCTGGCCAAATTTATTAACTTCTAATCGGCCCTAGCCATTACAGTAGCACAATGAATATTTCTGTAATTATTATTGACTGCAAAACGTGATTTTTAGACGTTTAAACGTACCTTGATACTATGCTTATGAATTTAAACTTTTTAATACAGAAAAATTTGATATGGTAGTAATATATGGTTACATAGTCCCCATCTATGCTACTACAAGTGTTATTACCACTCCAATCGATTTTAAACCAGTTATTGAGCATGTGTTAGCGATTGCACGCATATTCTGGCCAAATTTATTAACTTCTAATCGGCCCTAGCCATTACAGTAGCACAATGAATATTTCTGTAATTATTATTGACTGCAAAACGTGATTTTTAGACGTTTAAACGTACCTTGATACTATGCTTATGAATTTAAACATTTAATGCAGAAAAATTTGATATGGTAGTAATATATGGTTACATAGTCCCCATCTATGCTACTACAAGTGTTATTACCACTTCAATCGATTTTAAACCAGTTATTGAGCATGTGTTAGCGATTGCACGCATATTCTGGCCAAATTTATTAACTTCTAATCGGCCCTAGCCATTACAGTAGCACAATGAATATTTATGTAATTATTATTGACTGCAAAACGTGATTTTTAGACGTTTAAACGTACCTTGATACTATGCTTATGAATTCAAACTTTTTAATGCAGAAAAATTTGATATGGTAGTAATATATGGTTACATAGTCCCCATCTATGCTACTACAAGTGTTATTACCACTCCAATCGATTTTAAACCAGTTATTGAGCATGTGTTAGCGATTGCACGCATATTCTGGCCAAATTTATTAACTTCTAATCGGCCCTAGCCATTACAGTAGCACAATGAATATTTCTGTAATTATTATTGACTGCAAAACGTGATTTTTAGACGTTTAAACGTACCTTGATACTATGCTTATGAATTTAAACTTTTTAATGCAGAAAAATTTGATATGGTAGTAATATATGGTTACATAGTCCCCATCTATGCTACTACAAGTGTTATTACCACTCCAATCGATTTTAAACCAGTTATTGAGCATGTGTTAGCGATTGCACGCATATTCTGGCCAAATTTATTAACTTCTAATCGGCCCTAGCCATTACAGTAGCACAATGAATATTTCTGTAATTATTATTGACTGCAAATCGTGATTTTTAGACGTTTAAACGTACCTTAATACTATGCTTATGAATTTAAACTTTTTAATGCAGAAAAATTTGATATGGTAGTAATATATGGTTACATAGTCCCCATCTATGCTACTACAAGTGTTATTACCAGTCCAATCGATTTTAAACCAGTTATTGGGCATGTGTTAGCGATTGCACGCATATTCTGGCCAAATTTATTAACTTCTAATCGGCCCTAGCCATTACAGTAGCACAATGAATATTTCTGTAATTATTATTGACTGCAAAACGTGATTTTTAGACGTTTAAACGTACCTTGATACTATGCTTATGAATTTAAACTTTTTAATGCAGAAAAATTTGATATGGTAGTAATATATGGTTACGTAGTCCCCATCTATGCTACTACAAGTGTTATTACCACTCCAATCGATTTTAAACCAGTTATTGAGCATGTGTTAGCGATTGCACGCATATTCTGGCCAAATTTATTAACTTCTAATCGGCCCTAGCCATTACAGTAGCACAATGAATATTTCTGTAATTATTATTGACTGCAAAACGTGATTTTTAGACGTTTAAACGTACCTTGATACTATGCTTATGAATTTAAACATTTAATGCAGAAAAATTTGATATGGTAGTAATATATGGTTACATAGTCCCCATCTATGCTACTACAAGTGTTATTACCACTTCAATCGATTTTAAACCAGTTATTGAGCATGTGTTAGCGATTGCACGCATATTCTGGCCAAATTTATTAACTTCTAATCGGCCCTAGCCATTACAGTAGCACAATGAATATTTCTGTAATTATTATTGACTGCAAAACGTGATTTTTAGACGTTTAAACGTACCTTGATACTATGCTTATGAATTTAAACTTTTTAATGCAGAAAAATTTGATATGGTAGTAATATATGGTTACATAGTCCCCATCTATGCTACTACAAGTGTTATTACCACTCCAATCGATTTTAAACCAGTTATTGAGCATGTGTTAGCGATTGCACGCATATTCTGGCCAAATTTATTAACTTCTAATCGGCCCTAGCCATTACAGTAGCACAATGAATATTTCTGTAATTATTATTGACTGCAAAACGTGATTTTTAGACGTTTAAACGTACCTTGATACTATGCTTATGAATTTAAACTTTTTAATACAGAAAAATTTGATATGGTAGTAATATATGGTTACATAGTCCCCATCTATGCTACTACAAGTGTTATTACCACTCCAATCGATTTTAAACCAGTTATTGAGCATGTGTTAGCGATTGCACGCATATTCTGGCCAAATTTATTAACTTCTAATCGGCCCTAGCCATTACAGTAGCACAATGAATATTTCTGTAATTATTATTGACTGCAAAACGTGATTTTTAGACGTTTAAACGTACCTTGATACTATGCTTATGAATTTAAACATTTAATGCAGAAAAATTTGATATGGTAGTAATATATGGTTACATAGTCCCCATCTATGCTACTACAAGTGTTATTACCACTTCAATCGATTTTAAACCAGTTATTGAGCATGTGTTAGCGATTGCACGCATATTCTGGCCAAATTTATTAACTTCTAATCGGCCCTAGCCATTACAGTAGCACAATGAATATTTATGTAATTATTATTGACTGCAAAACGTGATTTTTAGACGTTTAAACGTACCTTGATACTATGCTTATGAATTCAAACTTTTTAATGCAGAAAAATTTGATATGGTAGTAATATATGGTTACATAGTCCCCATCTATGCTACTACAAGTGTTATTACCACTCCAATCGATTTTAAACCAGTTATTGAGCATGTGTTAGCGATTGCACGCATATTCTGGCCAAATTTATTAACTTCTAATCGGCCCTAGCCATTACAGTAGCACAATGAATATTTCTGTAATTATTATTGACTGCAAATCGTGATTTTTAGACGTTTAAACGTACCTTAATACTATGCTTATGAATTTAAACTTTTTAATGCAGAAAAATTTGATATGGTAGTAATATATGGTTACATAGTCCCCATCTATGCTACTACAAGTGTTATTACCAGTCCAATCGATTTTAAACCAGTTATTGAGCATGTGTTAGCGATTGCACGCATATTCTGGCCAAATTTATTAACTTCTAATCGGCCCTAGCCATTACAGTAGCACAATGAATATTTCTGTAATTATTATTGACTGCAAAACGTGATTTTTAGACGTTTAAACGTACCTTGATACTATGCTTATGAATTTAAACTTTTTAATGCAGAAAAATTTGATATGGTAGTAATATATGGTTACGTAGTCCCCATCTATGCTACTACAAGTGTTATTACCACTCCAATCGATTTTAAACCAGTTATTGAGCATGTGTTAGCGATTGCACGCATATTCTGGCCAAATTTATTAACTTCTAATCGGCCCTAGCCATTACAGTAGCACAATGAATATTTCTGTAATTATTATTGACTGCAAAACGTGATTTTTAGACGTTTAAACGTACCTTGATACTATGCTTATGAATTTAAACATTTAATGCAGAAAAATTTGATATGGTAGTAATATATGGTTACATAGTCCCCATCTATGCTACTACAAGTGTTATTACCACTTCAATCGATTTTAAACCAGTTATTGAGCATGTGTTAGCGATTGCACGCATATTCTGGCCAAATTTATTAACTTCTAATCGGCCCTAGCCATTACAGTAGCACAATGAATATTATGTAATTATTATTGACTGCAAAACGTGATTTTTAGACGTTTAAACGTACCTTGATACTATGCTTATGAATTCAAACTTTTTAATGCAGAAAAATTTGATATGGTAGTAATATATGGTTACATAGTCCCCATCTATGCTACTACAAGTGTTATTACCACTCCAATCGATTTTAAACCAGTTATTGAGCATGTGTTAGCGATTGCACGCATACTCTGGCCAAATTTATTAACTTCTAATCGGAACTAGCCATTACAGTAGCACAATGAATATTTCTGTAATTATTATTGACTGCAAAACGTGATTTTTAGACGTTTAAACGTACCTTGATACTATGCTTATGAATTTAAACTTTTTAATGCAGAAAAATTTGATATGGTAGTAATATATGGTTACATAGTCCCCATCTATGCTACTACAAGTGTTATTACCACTCCAATCGATTTTAAACCAGTTATTGAGCATGTGTTAGCGATTGCACGCATATTCTGGCCAAATTTATTAACTTCTAATCGGCCCTAGCCATTACAGTAGCACAATGAATATTTCTGTAATTATTATTGACTGCAAAACGTGATTTTTAGACGTTTAAACGTACCTTGATACTATGCTTATGAATTTAAACTTTTTAATGCAGAAAAATTTGATATGGTAGTAATATATGGTTACATAGTCCCCATCTATGCTACTACAAGTGTTATTACCACTCCAATCGATATTAAACCAGTTATTGAGCATGTGTTAGCGATTGCACGCATATTCTGGCCAAATTTATTAACTTCTAATCGGCCCTAGCCATTACAGTAGCACAATGAATATTTCTGTAATTATTATTGACTGCAAAACGTGATTTTTAGACGTTTAAACGTACCTTGATACTATGCTTATGAATTCAAACTTTTTAATGCAGAAAAATTTGATATGGTAGTAATATATGGTTACATAGTCCCCATCTATGCTACTACAAGTGTTATTACCACTCCAATCGATTTTAAACCAGTTATTGAGCATGTGTTAGCGATTGCACGCATATTCTGGCCAAATTTATTAACTTCTAATCGGCCCTAGCCATTACAGTAGCACAGTGAATATTTCTGTAATTATTATTGACTGCAAATCGTGATTTTTAGACGTTTAAACGTACCTTAATACTATGCTTATGAATTTAAACTTTTTAATGCAGAAAAATTTGATATGGTAGTAATATATGGTTACATAGTCCCCATCTATGCTACTACAAGTGTTATTACCAGTCCAATCGATTTTAAACCAGTTATTGAGCATGTGTTAGCGATTGCACGCATATTCTGGCCAAATTTATTAACTTCTAATCGGCCCTAGCCATTACAGTCGCACAATGAATATTTCTGTAATTATTATTGACTGCAAAACGTGATTTTTAGGACGTTTAAACGTACCTTGATACTATGCTTATGAATTTAAACTTTTTAATGCAGAAAAATTTGATATGGTAGTAATATATGGTTACGTAGTCCCCATCTATGCTACTACAAGTGTTATTACCACTCCAATCGATTTTAAACCAGTTATTGAACATGTGTTAGCGATTGCACGCATATTCTGGCCAAATTTATTAACTTCTAATCGGCCCTAGCCATTACAGTAGCACAATGAATATTTCTGTAATTATTATTGACTGCAAAACGTGATTTTTAGACGTTTAAACGTACCTTGATACTATGCTTATGAATTTAAACATTTAATGCAGAAAAATTTGATATGGTAGTAATATATGGTTACATAGTCCCCATCTATGCTACTACAAGTGTTATTACCACTTCAATCGATTTTAAACCAGTTATTGAGCATGTGTTAGCGATTGCACGCATATTCTGGCCAAATTTATTAACTTCTAATCGGCCCTAGCCATTACAGTAGCACAATGAATATTTCTGTAATTATTATTGACTGCAAAACGTGATTTTTAGACGTTTAAACGTACCTTGATACTATGCTTATGAATTAAAACTTTTTAATGCAGAAAAATTTGATATGGTAGTAATATATGGTTACATAGTCCCCATCTATGCTACTACAAGTGTTATTACCACTCCAATCGATTTTAAACCAGTTATTGAGCATGTGTTAGCGATTGCACGCATACTCTGGCCAAATTTATTAACTTCTAATCGGAACTAGCCATTACAGCAGCACAATGAATATTTCTGTAATTATTATTGACTGCAAAACGTGATTTTTAGACGTTTAAACGTACCTTGATACTATGCTTATGAATTTAAACTTTTTAATGCAGAAAAATTTGATATGGTAGTAATATATGGTTACATAGTCCCCATCTATGCTACTACAAGTGTTTATTACCACTCCAATCGATTTTAAAACCAGTTATTGAGCATGTGTTAGCGATTGCACGCATATTCTGGCCAAATTTATTAACTTCTAATCGCCCTAGCCCATTACAGTAGCACAATGAATATTTCTGTAATTATTATTGACTGCAAAACGTGATTTTTAGACGTTTAAACGTACCTTGATACTATGCTTATGAATTTAAACTTTTTAATGCAGAAAAATTTGATATGGTAGTAATATATGGTTACATAGTCCCCATCTATGCTACTACAAGTGTTATTACCACTCCAATCGATATTAAACCAGTTATTGAGCATGTGTTAGCGATTGCACGCATATTCTGGCCAAATTTATTAACTTCTGATCGGCCCTAGCCATTAGAGTAGCACAATGAATATTTCTGTAATTATTATTGACTGCAAAACGTGAGTTTTAAACGTTTAAACGCACCTTGATACTATGCTTATGAATTTAAACTTTTTAATGCAGAAAAATTTGATATGGTAGTAATATATGGTTACATAGTCCCCCATCTATGCTACTACAAGTGTTATTACCACTCCAATCGATTTTAAACCAGTTATTGAGCATGTGTTAGCGATTGCACGCATATTCTGGCCAAATTTATTAACTTCTAATCGGCCCTAGCCATTACAGTAGCACAATGAATATTTCTGTAATTATTATTGACTGCAAAACGTGAGTTTTAAACGTTTAAACGCACCTTGATACTATGCTTATGAATTTAAACTTTTTAATGCAGAAAAATTTGATATGGTAGTAATATATGGTTACATAGTCCCCATCTATGCTACTACAAGTGTTATTACCACTCCAATCGATTTTAAACCAGTTATTGAGCATGTGTTAGCGATTGCACGCATATTCTGGCCAAATTTATTAACTTCTAATCGGCCCTAGCCATTACAGTAGCACAATGAATATTTATGTAATTATTATTGACTGCAAAACGTGATTTTTAGACGTTTAAACGTACCTTGATACTATGCTTATGAATTTAAACTTTTTAATGCAGAAAAATTTTGATATGGTAGTAATATATGGTTACATAGTCCCCATCTATGCTACTACAAGTGTTATTACCACTCCAATCGATTTTAAACCAGTTATTGAGCATGTGTTAGCGATTGCACGCATATTCTGGCCAAATTTATTAACTTCTAATCGGCCTAGCCATTACAGTAGCACAATGAATATTTATGTAATTATTATTGACTGCAAAACGTGATTTTTAGACGTTTAAACGTACCTTGATACTATGCTTAGAATTTAAACTTTTTAATGCAGAAAAATTTGATATGGTAGTAATATATGGTTACATAGTCCCCATGTATGCTACTACAAGTGTTATTACTCCAATCAATTTTAAACCAGTTATTGAGCATGTGTTAGCGATTGCACGCATATTCTGGCCAAATTTATTAACTTCTAATCGGCCCTAGCCATTACAGACGTTTAAACGTACCTTGATACTATGCTTATGAATTTAAACTTTTTAATGCAGAAAAATTTGATATGGTAGTAATATATGGTTACATAGTCCCCATCTATGCTATTACAAGTGTTATTACCACTCCAATCGATTTTAAACCAGTTATTGAGCATGTGTTAGCGATTGCACGCATATTCTGGCCAAATTTATTAACTTCTAATCGGCCCTAGCCATTACAGTAGCACAATGAATATTTCTATAATTAATATTGACTGCAAAACGTGATTTTTAGACGTTTAAACGTACCTTGATACTATGCTCATGAATTTAAACTTTTTAATGCAGACAAATTTGATATGGTAGTAATATAGGGTTATATAGTCCCCATCTATGCTACTACAAGTGCTATTACCACTCCAATCGATTTTAAACCAGTTATTGAGCATGTGTTAGCGATTGCACGCATATTCTGGCCAAATTTATTAACTTCTAATCGGCCCTAGCCATTACAGTAGCACAATGAATATTTCTGTAATTATTATTGACTGAAAAACGTGATTTTTAGACGTTTAAACGTACCTTGATACTATGCTTATGAATTTAAACTTTTTAATGCAGAAAAATTTGATATGGTAGTAATATATGGTTACATAGTCCCCATCTATGCTACTACAAGTGCTATTACCACTCCAATCGATTTTAAACCAGTTATTGAGCAGGTGTTAGCGATTGCACGCATATTCTGGCCAAATTTATTAACTTCTAATCGGCCCTAGCCATTACAGTAGCACAATGAATATTCTGTAATTATTATTGACTGCAAAACGTGATTTGTAGACGTTTAAACGTACCTTGATACTATGCTTATGAATTTAAACTTTTTAATGCAGAAAAATTTGATATGGTAGTAATATATGGTTACATAGTCCCCATATATGCTACTACAAGTGCTATTACCACTCCAATCGATTTTAAACCAGTTATTGAGCATGTGTTAGCGATTGCACGCATATTCTTGCCAAATTTATTAACTTCTAATCGGCCCTAGCCATTACAGTAGCACAATGAATATTTCTGTAATTATTATTGACTGAAAAACGTGATTTTTAAACGTTTAAACGTACCTTGATACTATGCTTATGAATTTAAACTTTTTAATGCAGAAAAATTTGATATGGTAGTAATATATGGTTACATAGTCCCCATCTATGCTACTACAAGTGCTATTACCACTCCAATCGATTTTGAACCAGTTATTGAGCATGTGTTAGCGATTGCACGCATATTCTTGCCAAATTTATTAACTTCTAATCGGCCCTAGCCATTACAGTAGCACAATGAATATTTATGTAATTATTATTGACTGCAAGGACGTGATTTTTAGACGTTTAAACGTACCTTGATACTATGCTTATGAATTTAAACTTTTTAATGCAGAAAAATTTGATATGGTAGTAATATATGGTTACATAGTCCCCATCTATGCTACTACAAGTGCTATTACCACTCCAATCGATTTTAAACCAGTTATTGAGTAACTGTTAGCGATTGCACGCATATTCTGGCCAATTTTATTAATTTCTGAGCGGCCCTAGCCAGTACGATAGCACAATGGATATTTCTGTAGTTAATATTTACTGCAACACGTGCTTTTCAGACGTTTTAACGTACCGTAATACTATACTATTAATATTGAATTTTTTGGATACAGAAAAATTTGTATAAAGTAGTAATAAATGGTCACATGGTCTCCATACATACTACAAGAAGTGCTATTACCACTCCAATCGATTTTAGACCAGTTATTTAGCACCTGTTAGTGATTTCACCCATATTCTGGCCAAATTTATTAAATTCTGATTGTCCCTAGCCATTACAGTAGCACAATAAATATTTCTGTAGTTAGTATTTACTGCAAAACGTGCTTTTCAGATGTTTTAATGTGCCTTAATACTATACTATTAATATTAAATTTTTTGGATTCAGAAAAATTTGATATAGTAGTAATATATGGTTACATGGTCCCCACACATACATACTACAAGTGCTATTACCACTGCAATCGATTCTAAACCAGTTATTGAGCATGTGTTAGCGATTGCACGGAAGTTCTTGCCAAATTTATTAAATTCTGATCGGCCCTAGCCATTACAGTAGCACAATGAATATTTCTGTAGTTAATATTTACTGCAAAACGTGCTTTGCAGGCGTTTTAACGTACCTTAATACTATACTATTAATATTGAATTTTTTGGATGCAGGAAAATTTGATATATTAGTAATATATGGTTATATGGTCCCCATAGATACTACTAGAAGTGCTATTACCACTGCAATCGATTTTAAACCAGTTATTGAGCACCTGTTAGTGATTGCACGCTTATTCTGGCCAAATTTAACAACTTCTGATCGGCCCTAGCCATTACAGTAGCACAATGAATATTTCCTGCAAAACGTGCTTTTCAGGCGTTTTAACGTACCTTAATACTTTACTATTAATATTGAAACTTTTGGATGCAGAAAAATTTGATATATTAGTAATATATGGTTATATGGTCCCCATAGATACTATAAGAAGTGCTATTACCACTCCAATCGATTTTAAACCAGTTATTGAGCACCAGTTAGCGATTGCACGCATTTTCTGGCCAAATTTATTAACTTCGTATCGGCCCTAACCATTACAGTAGCACAATAAATATTTCTGTAATTAATAGTTCCTGCAAAACGTGCTTTTCAGACGTTTTACCGTACCTTAATACTATGCATATAAAATTAAACTTTTTTAATGCAGAAAAATTTGATATGATAGTAATATATGGTTACATGGTCCCCATCTATGCTACTAAAAGTGCTATTACCACTCCAATGGATTTTAAACCAGTTATTGAGCACGTGTTAGCAATTGCACGTATATTCTGGCCAAATTTATTGAATTCTGATCGGCCCTAGCCATTACAGTAGCACAATGAATATTTCTGTATTTAATATTTGTGACCCCCACACCAGTAAGACGGAGGTATCCTGCTTCTATTTAGATAACAGGAAAGCGCATTCAAAAGTTACCATTACTATGGAAGATCGATTGTTGAAACACAATGTTAACCCGAAATACCTAGGAATAACCGTCGATAAAACTTTATCTTACCGGGAGCACCTAACAATATTATCCATAAACTAGTCGGAATTACGTGGGGAGCATCTCCAGATGTTCTTCGAACCGTAACCATGGAATTAGTGTACTCCGCAGCCGAATATTGTGTACCGGTTTGGATAAATAACATAGGTACTCATAGGATCGACAAGCAGATTAACATTAGTCAACGCATCATAACTTGGGCAATTAGATCAACACCCTTACATTGGCTACCCACATTAAGTACTATACCTCCAGCTCATCTGCGTAGAAAGCAAATTCTTGTCAATGAGTACGCTAAACTACTAGCGAATCCCCAACTTCCGATTCATGAGTACCTCGAAGCATTTACCCACACAAGATTAAAATCTCGCCACCCACCGCTAAGACTAGCAGAGCAACTATCGACAAAAGGTTTTAATATCGATCTCGCCTGGATGGAAGAGTGGGCAAAGAATAATACCCCAACTGAAAAAGACAATAGAAAACCCCACAAAACGCCCGCCTGGCTTTTTACTCCCACCCCGCCAATGGCATATTTTAAACCGTATTCGGACAAACTATGGTAGAAATGCTGAACGGTACCTTCCCCAGGATGTGACTGTGGAGCACTAATTCAGTCTATGGGTCACATTGCCCATGATTGCGATCTTCGAGCTTTCCAAGGAATACCAGCCGACTTAAATGAAGTAACAGCTGACGCAGTTAGATGGCTTGAAAAAATTGGATATTCCACTATGACGCTCAACATCACATAATTATATACGATAAACAATATACATACACAATATACTATATATACATATACTTTTTTTTTAATTTATACAACTTTATCTTTTATGTTTTATATTTGTATTTTATCTTTGACATTTTATCTTTATACTCAGTGTTTGATATGTATTACGTCATGTAAACCATACGATATAATAATCCACACAAAGACAATAATCTCCTCTTTTTCTTTACCAATGTAACTGGGCTAGCAAATTCAGATTCGGACTCTCAGATAATACCGGCACTCCACAGATCTTTCACTTTTTCTCTGAAAAGGTTCCTTTCTTTCAGTGGTAACCTGTAAGGTCGATACTAAATAGGTTGACTACCGTCACGCAGTGATATTTCTAATTCACCCACTTTGCAATACCTAACTCAGTCGTCTTGCTAGCAAAACAATAAGACCAATGTTTCAAAATATCAAGTAGTTGCTGTACATCTTCCTTATCTAACGACTGCTCAAATGCTACGTCATCAAATTTTATAGAAAAATAATTTTCACTCACCTTTTCTACATTATCTGCCTCAATATCAGCACATTCTTCCCCTCTACCTGCAACCTTCTTTTCCTTCCACATTACCGCCTCAGAACTTAGATTGCAAACAGCTGTAGTGGAAAAAAGAACACCTCGCGGCATATAGATGATTCTTCCGCCAGATGGATATATTTTGTTTTTCATGTAATACGGGACTCCCTCCTTTTCCTCTGAAACAGTTCTCGACACAAGGGTTATAGCTTTAGTCTCTAATGAAGTGTCCTGTGTCACGATGATGTGCGACCAAGTAAGTTCTTCTTCCAATGTAGGTTTCGTTAGTAATTCAACTATTTCTTCTGTTAACTTAGGTTTTCTGCCATTCACAATAAGGGACAGTCCTTCTCTGTTCAGAATCGGTTGACCCAACTACCGGTGTCAAGGTAAACCACAATTTTGATGCTATTACTAAAGCAAATCTTCGTATAAATGTCTTCTAGTTGCGATTGGTCAATTACTTTTACATTCTTCGGATGCAAAGTCTTTGTGGAAGGTCGCCGATAGCCTTGGGAGTCGTTACTGCAATGACTGGGTTGATTATAGGTGAAACAAAATATAGAGTGCCCCTGTCGACAGTCACGCAGCGGTGACATCTGATACTTTTCTTCTCATAAAGTCGGCCACTTGAACTCGTAAATGGGCGTTTCGTAATTGTTAATTGGAGCAATAAACCCAGCATACAATTCATCCGGGGTAGCACATTGAAAAGCGCGAGCATTCGCTTGAAGTTCCAAAGGCAAGCCCTTCACAATGCAACAGATTGTAGCTTCATTATCCAATCGACACTGCTGTGTCAAATTTTGAGTGATAATAATGTTTTATTTAAGAGCATTAGTAGCTTATTTTTGTATTATGAGCGCAATGTAATTTTTGTGGGTACAGTTAGTAGTAGAGGCCCATAAACAACTCAGCCGTTAGCCTTAAGTGCGGATGGTTGGATGGCATTTGTTGTAGGACAAGTCTTTCTTTTGTTGGATTTGAACCAGATATGCCAAACGATCAATGGTTTCCTGTTAACTGATAGATATAAGATGTTTAAAATTTAAGGAATTGTAAGCGGGAGAGGTTTTCTCTCAGAGAACAATAATGTGTCGTTGTTTCTCCAGGATATTTCTTGCGAGCAACAAGTTCTTCTAATACTGTTGCATAATCAATACAGTGAGAAAATGTATTCATGACGAAATAACGCTGCTTTGATTGTCAGGGTCGAACCACAAATAAATTTCTCCGGTTACTGTGGGTTTATATTTTGAGGAACTGGTGCCAGCGGCAACTTTTGCGTCCACAGAGTCATGTGCATCGCCAACAGCGGTAAATGTTTCAGCTTCACGTCGATGACCGCACGACAATCTTCGGTGAATCGCATTATCCATTTTTCGTTCAATATGTTGGGCACGCATATTTTCGTAAAATCACTGCTCATTGTCACTTTCATTCATGAGTTCGGGCTCAGGAGCTGGTGACTTAGTATGCAATGGCTTGTTCATACTAAAGTTCAAACTCCAAAACGAAAGTTTAAAACACCTCACAATACACACATGTTACGGTATTAAAAGAACTTTACGACACCCACCCAAGGTGAGCATCGCACCACGGAATCAGTCCTGAAAAACTGGCACACTTGCCCTGAAATCGGTTCGAAATAGGCTAAAAGGCCACGGCTGGGACGCTCAGGGAGTCGGGCGTGAGTCACACGATACGTTCTGGGCAAGCGTGTGGTGACATAATATATACAGGGTATGTCGAAATTATGAGGGCGCCACCAAGCCTGTCTTAACCCGGCTAACCGGGCCTGGACGGTTAGACGGGAGCGAAGCATGCAAAATACTCCGCCAATAGGATTACTCAAGAGTTGCAAGGTCAAATAACAATTTCGGGATTGCCTTATGCAAGGATTGTAATTAGGTGTCAATCCGACCGCGACTACGCAGCTGTCTCACCCACCTGCACTCTCAAAGCTCCCTCGTTCCGTGGTACAAGAATCAGTACAATGAAGGGGGCGTCTATCTGTAACAGAACATGCACAAGTCGAAACAAAACAATAATTCCCTTAACTAACCAATCATCTATTGAACTTCGGGTTACAATAGGGCAGCAGAGTGCGTCGCCCTATATCTATACTTAACCTATAATTAAGGGCACCAGCTGGCACGCGCGCTCTAAACTTAACGACAGATGTTGAACAGTAACGAGCAGTAATAAGTAGTAATGAGTACAAATATGCGCGTCGCCTTATGCGGCGGACAGCGAAGATTTAAATTAGCACTCGCGGCATGAACAGTCTGCAAGTCTGAATGAATGCACAAGAGCAGTAATAAGTACGAATATGCGGCGGACAGCGAAGATTTAAATTAGCACTCGCGGCATGAACAGTCTGCAAGTCTGAATGAATGCACAAGAGCAGTAATAAGTACGAATATGCGGCGGACAGCGAAGACTTAAATTAGCACTCGCGGCATGAACAGTCTGCAAGTCTGAATGAATGCACTAGCGCAGTAATGAGTACGAATATACGGCGGACAGCGAAGACTTAAATTAGCACTCGCGTTCACAGCGGTAATCAGGTTAAAGTCACATACCTTAATGCGTAGGCGGCGAGGGAGCCTGGTACAGTTGAGTTGCGACAGGCTGCAGTCGTAGGTGGCAGGTACCTTCGATGTTACAACGGCTATAGGGGTGAATGCACAACCGCCTTAATGGCGACGGGAGACGCGTCAAGACGCGTGCAACGGGACGACGAAAAAAATGGGCCACTTTCGTTCTGCGGAACAAATCCTCGTAGGCCGAGATGAAGGGGGCACGACCCCTTACTTACGGAAGCAGGAACTGGGCTCAAAAACACCCACGCTACGCCGAAGACAATTCGAAAACTCCGCCTCACAACCACCACACGAGCGTTCTCTGCAACGGGCTGCGGACGACTGCCACTTAAGGCGAAACAGTATATCACATGATTGCTGAAACAGCACTTGACGGGAAAAAGGGCTGACGCCCCCGCCAAGGGCGGAAGCGCCGCACGAAAGCACACACTCTGCGACCTCTTGTTCGTTCGACCGCTCTCGGCTGAATCCCCGAGGGAAGCGTTGGCAAAGGTCACCTTGGCAGCGTCCCCACGTGACTAAACCTCGGCGGCCAATCGCAAGGCGACAACATGAAACAAACCAATGCGGGCCACGATGGTATCACGCCACAACAGCCTGCTTTCTAGAAGATTCGGAATTCGAAAAAGACGCCATCAGAGGGGAGCTCCAACCGACGAAAAATACTGCTTTTGGAGCTAAATATGTGCGACATCGTGATTCTGAAATTAGGCGATGGAGCCAAATAAAGAACTAAAAGGGCTTAGCATACGGGCACGCTGCCCTAAAGCCTAGGTGGCTATTTAAAATACCAAAATGACCTAACTAAAGGCGTGAAATGCAATTAAGCATCTGCGACAGCAAAATGACTTAACACTCCCCTTACTTGAAAGAGAGTTCCCCGAAGTCTCTTATAAAACAACGAGGCATTTTGCGACAACGTAACGAGAACTCAAACGAAAACGCAACAACGAAAAACGAACAAAACAAAAAAAACATTCGATACGATAGAGTGCACCCCCAAAGGGATTACGCACACTGGCCACCAGATAGGGTGCAAAGGTGGGAAGGGAGAAGAGGAAGAAGAAAGACTGGATACGCCAGTAGAAAATACGTAAATTGTTTGGGTCAAAATCGGGTAAAATAGGTCTTACACCTGTGGACACTTCCGACCAACCGTTCCAAAAGAACACAGGGAGGGGGGGCATAGAAATGGAAGTCAAAAGTCCCACCCAAGGGTTACCTGAAGAGGGCACGCTGCGCGTCACGAGATCGGCGCATTGTGTGGATCCCACAACTGGTATGAGTACCCAAGAGAAGAGGATGAACCACCAACAAAAAAGGGAAATGGTTGTAACAGAAACTGTCAAAAATAGTCGTAATCAGTAATAGGAAAAACTCAGTCCGCCGAAATCCTCAATCAATGCCGATGCCGGAGCCAAGTCGACTATTAAACCGCAAAGCGCGAGCTCGAAAGTGACTCCAACACCGAACACCAAAAGAAAATCCGGAAGAACCAAGTCTCCAAGGGTGTAGGCGTTCGATGACGCATGCCCAATAAATCCTTTTCAGAAATCCATGCGGCCCAAAGGGACTACCTTACTACGACAGGGTCCGCACGAAACAAAATGACCAGAAACACGCTCTCTTTATGTAATCCCACACAGGTGGTTGAAAATGGCGACGGCCAACGGTACGGTAAAAGAGCGCTAGGCCACGAAAACAACAGGGCATCACTACAAAAAAAAAAGTCAAAAACCTTTAAATACTCAAACCCTATAGACTTAAGAAACCTTATGCGAACAACCGGGCCCTGGTGTCACACAAAGCTCAAAAGCTTCAACGAAACTGTTCACAAAGAACACGATACTTGACAACATGACGTAATCAGACAAAAAGGGTACGGTAAATGACAACAAATCGTCAACAAATACGAACCATACCGGCCAGCGGTAAAGACTCGTTAAATGCTAACGGAAAGTGTACAAAATACTACTCTGACTGTTAGGGGTGTCCACGAAGAAGTCGGTAACCCAGGTTGGGCGGTACATGATAATAATGAGTATGAGATAAAGGCCAACGAAAATAACTACACCAAACCAACTAAGAAGATGGCCTGAGGGACGTAATAACCGCACGAGCGAATCTCCCCAAGCACACCAACGACAATCCACAACTGATCAACAAACCAAAACGCAGTAAAGAAGCTGAAAATGAATTCCAACCTGCTCACCAAAAATCAACGCGGCACAACACCAAACGATAGGAAAAAAAAATTGTCAAAATCGGTAATCATCAACGTCAAAATCGATAAACCTCGCTAACGTGAACGTCAAAATTGACAAACGTCAGTTCGGTACAACAAAAGTGTCAACTTAGCCCAAGGCTAAACAATGTAAACGACAGGGAATCGAAACTCCCACTAAGCCTTCGAAAAGACTTAAAAAAAACAAGGTCGGTACCTTCACTCAACAACATCTGGTACTAAATCCGACTAATACGAGATAAAATCTGCACTAAATGCAACGAAACATCTCGGTAGTATGAACTGGCTAAGAAAAACAAGAAACGACGGTAAAAATTACGAAAAAGATACTCAAAATATGAAAAGACATGGAAAAACACAAAAAGAAAACTCAAAAAGGCGATAAACAACAAGAAAACACAAAACTACAAATAGAAAATAAGAAAAGACAAGAAAAAAACATATAGAAAACAAGAAAAGAAACGTAAAGACAAATGACAACAAAGAAAAAACATATACACGGTCAAGAAAACTAATGAAAATAAACTAAGAACAGGAAAAGACAAGAAAAGACATATAGAAAACAGAAGAAAACAGGAAAATACAAATAGAAAACAAGAAAAGAAGCTCGGTAAACTATTCTACTAAGAAAAAAAAAACGGTTTACCAGTCCATACCACTTCGAAATGACGAGAAAAAAAAACATTGGGCGCCAAAATTAAGACACACAACGCAAAAAAAAGAAAACCCCAAAATGAGGTCGGGCGTTGTCGTGCACCAATAGGCTCCAGACGTTGGAGCACCGAAATTAGGCGCGTTGACGAGAGCAAAGGAGCCACAAGGCCCCACAAGGCCTCACACGATGGGCTGCCAAAATTAGGCAGACAGCGGGTGGCTTAATAAGAAAAACGAACATACAAGGCCCCCGATGTTGGACGCCAAAATTAAGACGCACAACGAAGGGGCTTGACGAGAAGACGAATATCAGAAAAAAACAGGCCCACACGTTGGGATAGCCAAAATTAGCCTGTTACGGTATTAAAAGAACTTTACGACACCCACCCAAGGTGAGCATCGCACCACGGAATCAGTCCTGAAAAACTGGCATACTTGCCCTGAAATCGGTTCGAAATAGGCTAAAAGGCCACGGCTGGGACGCTCAGGGAGTCGGGCGTGAGTCACACGATACGTTCTGGGCAAGCGTGTGGTGACATAATATATACAGGGTATGTCGAAATTATGAGGGCGCCACCAAGCCTGTCTTAACCCGGCTAACCGGGCCTGGACGGTTAGACGGGAGCGAAGCATGCAAAATACTCCGCCAATAGGATTACTCAAGAGTTGCAAGGTCAAATAACAATTTCGGGATTGCCTTATGCAAGGATTGTAATTAGGTGTCAATCCGACCGCGACTACGCAGCTGTCTCACCCACCTGCACTCTCAAAGCTCCCTCGTTCCGTCGTACAAGAATCAGTACAATGAAGGGGGCGTCTATCTGTAACAGAACATGCACAAGTCGAAACAAAACAATAATTCCCTTAACTAACCAATCATCTATTGAACTTCGGGTTACAATGGGGCAGCAGAGTGCGTCGCCCTATATCTATACTTAACCTATAATTAAGGGCACCAGCTGGCACGCGCGCTCTAAACTTAACGACAGATGTTGAACAGTAACGAGCAGTAATAAGTAGTAATGAGTACAAATATGCGCGTCGCCTTATGCGGCGGACAGCGAAGATTTAAATTAGCACTCGCGGCATGAACAGTCTGCAAGTCTGAATGAATGCACAAGAGCAGTAATAAGTTGTAATGAGTACAAATATGCGCGTCGCCTTATGCGGCGGACAGCGAAGATTTAAATTAGCACTCGCGGCATGAACAGTCTGCAAGTCTGAATGAATGCACAAGAGCAGTAATAAGTACGAATATGCGGCGGACAGCGAAGATTTAAATTAGCACTCGCAGCATGAACAGTCTGCAAGTCTGAATGAATGCCAAGAGCAGTAATAAGTACGAATATGCGGCGGACAGCGAAGATTTAAATTAGCACTCGCGGCATGAACAGTCTGCAAGTCTGAATGAATGCACAAGAGCAGTAATAAGTACGAATATGCGGCGGACAGCGAAGATTTAAATTAGCACTCGCGGCATGAACAGTCTGCAAGTCTGAATGAATGCACAAGAGCAGTAATAAGTACGAATATGCGGCGGACAGCGAAGACTTAAATTAGCACTCGCGGCATGAACAGTCTGCAAGTCTGAATGAATGCACTAGCGCAGTAATGAGTACGAATATACGGCGGACAGCGAAGACTTAAATTAGCACTCGCGTTCACAGCGGTAATCAGGTTAAAGTCACATACCTTAATGCGTAGGCGGCGAGGGAGCCTGGTACAGTTGAGTTGCGACAGGCTGCAGTCGTAGGTGGCAGGTACCTTCGATGTTACAACGGCTATAGGGGTGAATGCACAACCGCCTTAATGGCGACGGGAGACGCGTCAAGACGCGTGCAACGGGACGACGAAAAAAATGGGCCACTTTCGTTCTGCGGAACAAATCCTCGTAGGCCGAGATGAAGGGGGCACGACCCCTTACTTACGGAAGCAGGAACTGGGCTCAAAAACACCCACGCTACGCCGAAGACAATTCGAAAACTCCGCCTCACAACCACCACACGAGCGTTCTCTGCAACGGGCTGCGGACGACTGCCACTTAAGGCGAAACAGTATATCACATGATTGCTGAAACAGCACTTGACGGGAAAAAGGGCTGACGCCCCCGCCAAGGGCGGAAGCGCCGCACGAAAGCACACACTCTGCGACCTCTTGTTCGTTCGACCGCTCTCGGCTGAATCCCCGAGGGAAGCGTTGGCAAAGGTCACCTTGGCAGCGTCCCCACGTGACTAAACCTCGGCGGCCAATCGCAAGGCGACAAAATGAAACAAACCAATGCGGGCCACGATGGTATCACGCCACAACAGCCTGCTTTCTAGAAGATTCGGAATTCGAAAAAGACGCCATCAGAGGGGAGCTCCAACCGACGAAAAATACTGCTTTTGGAGCTAAATATGTGCGACATCGTGATTCTGAAATTAGGCGATGGAGCCAAATAAAGAACTAAAAGGGCTTAGCATACGGGCACGCTGCCCTAAAGCCTAGGTGGCTATTTAAAATACCAAAATGACCTAACTAAAGGCGTGAAATGCAATTAAGCATCTGCGACAGCAAAATGACTTAACACACACACACTACAATACATCATCCTCGCGCACAGGTAATTATCCCACTTCTAAAGTGTTTTGGGTAAAAAGCATTCATTCAATAACCAACTTATAAAACGTGTATTTTGATTGAAATATTGGTACAGAATGGTCAAGAATGCTCCCGTTAGCATTTTACAACACATGCACATATGATCTCATACATTTCCAAAAACCAATACAACATTAATAAAAATAGTGTGACCAGCTGAAGGCTGCCTACCAAGAAATATATTGTAACAATTATATTATTTATTTATTTAGCAGATAGCATGTACTACTGCCAGCATAGAAAACTGGTACAGTCAAATTTGAACCGATTTCATTGGTCTGTAATTACAAATTCAAACAAACTCCTGTCATTTAAAACTGTCAAGTTAAGATGGCACCTTTAAACGAATCTCCGAAAACCATCATTTGAACCAGATTGAGGAATGGGGCAAACATAACAACAATTTCGCGTGAACTCATTGTTATGAACACGGTCTTCCTTGCTAAGAATAACCCGCAATACCAGAACAATTAGAAGAAAACAAGGCACAATTATGCAACTAAAATTTTCATAAATTAAGGTATCTTGATATTTTCACGGTCTTAGTTTTCTATGAAGGCAATCGTACATAGACATTACAATAAAAGAGTCTGTGATAGAAACATACAATAGTCGACAATAATATATTACAGTCAAAGTTTCTAAGCCAATTTATTACAGCAGGGGTGGCATCTACAGATCATCTGAGGTGCTCTGCAATACTCTATGTGCGCACTAGAACGTCATATACCTTAATTCGTTATATTTAAATTTAAAATTATTAGTTTACATCATATGTAAAAGTCATTTTTTGAGGACTGACATCGAAAGTAGATTTTTCTCACTCTCATTTGACAACAGAAAGTTGACATTCGCCACTGAACTTGCGTTTTCATCACTTTGCCGCTCGCAGAGGGTTTTGGGTTTCCACGTAAGCAAAATAGGTAGGCCCGTATGAATGTTTCCTTGACAAAGGCTGTCATTTGTTTAAATAACCGCGTTACATGTCATAGACTACGAGAGTAATTTTAGATTGGCTGTCAATTAATTTTTTCAATAAAATGAAATATGATTATTTTTGCCTTAATAATATGCTCAGTCGTCGAAAAAAGTAGTATGTATGTTTCGAGCTAAAAGTGAGCTTGCCGCTTTTGCAATATTCATGTGCAGCAGCAAGAATGCACTTACAGCTCTTAACATACAGTATACTGTTCTGGATTGGACTGTACACTGAAAAAAATATCGTTCGTGATATCAATAAACGGCGTTTGTTAGGGTCATTTAATTGATATAACGTACGATTCGTTAATATAACGAAATAAAAATGCTCCCTACTTCATTAACTAATAATCGCATTCATCAAAACAATAAATATTCATTCATTGAAAATTAAGTACGACTGATCATAATTCAATGTAACTATTTATTCCTTACATTAAAATTGTATATTTAACGAACATTTTTATTGGTACCAACGTTATATTAATAAACGCATTTATTAAATACAGCAAAAAGTTTCAATAATCTACAACATCATTTCAAGGTACTATGTCATCGACTAATAACCGACATTCGTTGGTTTGATAACAAAATTCGTATTCTTATAATCAAGTTATAGTTCGACTAAAAGGATTTATAATATCAACGTTGAAGTTCATTAGGTGATGAACGGCGTTATTGTATCAATGAAAATGTTTATTGAGGCAACACACTCGGTTATTAAGCAAATGTGCATTTTTAAGTTTCGATGGGTATTGCATATTGTATTTCAGAATCAGTTTGTACTTCTGAAGCTACGACAGCGACGTAACGCTCCACGTTTTAAGTTTGCAAATTTTTTATAAGTGATTGTATGCACTTGTGCAACTGTTCTTACTCGATCAAGGTAAGTGTCTACACCGATTATATAGTATACAATACATATGCGCCGATATTGGTTTCTGGAAACTGCAAATAATTTTTGTACTTGCAGAAACGCATAATGTTTGTTCCTTCTTGTTGACAATAATGTCAAAGATAGAAATATTCGAGGCCTACTGGACTAACTTAGAGAGGAAAGACTAAATGAGAGTAGGTTTTTGAGTAACTTTCAAAAGGAATGTTTACTTATATACAGTTTTGTCTTACAGATAGTCGAGATGCTGCCATAAAGTGGTCTCTGCATGGGTATTTAGTGAGAACCCAGAAAACAGTGCGGAAAGATCCGACAACAGGAAAGAAAAACACGACTAAATACACTATCAAAGATTTTCAAGAATCATTTGTATTCGTCGGTAAATGTGCTCAGAAAATTGAAGACCACATTCGTCACCTAAAGACAATCAAGAACAATATTCAACCGCTGACTTTGTGTGTGGGTGAAAATATAATAAAAACAATGGAAATCTACATATATTTTGATGACATAAAATACTCATTTACCAACTTCTGATGTAGAGAGATGCTACAATATAATGTATGTATTTAATTTAGATTTTTTTCCTGAATCCCCCATGTTTTGAATGTTTCTTGATACCTTTTTTTACCATATTTTGTCAGATGCTTTGTTGACATGTAATTAAACTTTGAAATGAATAAAATTTTTCTTAAAAAGTTAGTGTTAATGATGTATAAATTTAAAAACCCACATTTCTTTTATATATTTATATCTCTTGACTTGAACATAAATACAACAAAATCCCCACAAATCGTGAAAAAATGAGCACTTTCTTGCTATTTTGTCATGGAGGTAATTGCTATTTTTTGTCTTGCCTTGTAAACAAAATTACAGCGAAATTATTGTTTCAGCCTAGCTTTTCTTCCACGATTCAAAGGGAATTCTTATTCGATCGAGTGAACATCTCGTTTGTATGAACAGGCTTGGTTTTAATTAGTTCACATAATTGATCGACTACTGGATTATTGTTAAATTATTTAAATGAATAAAAATCAATGACCAGTGTTGTTATATGAACGAATCAATTCAATAAAGTTATTATAATATTAAAGAACTTGATCATTGATTTATCATTTGTAACCTTATATTAATAAACTCAGTTATTATCCTAATAATATCATTAATTAAATTTCCCGTACTCCCAATAAACTCTGTTGTTGATTTATGTACTCGATACATTGACTCAACGAACTTGTTGATCGGTATGATCACCGCGGTTATTAGTATCCAATAATTTGGTTCATTGTTACAGTCAACTTCTTTATTGTATTGTTTCGTATATTCAATGAACATATCATAACTTTATGAACGGTGTTATATTTTTATGAAAGCATATTATTAATATGATAAACACGTTCGTTGGACAAATATTAATAATTTTTTAATTAATTTAACGTACAATTTCGTTGTATTTACGTCGATATTTGGTTCAGTGTATACACAAATAATAAGATTATTTCCTAAGCGATAACTTGTGTGTAACACTACTGAATTTAGAACTCATATGTGTAACTAAAATACTTTTTGCGCTCTTCTGTAGGCAGAACAACTGTAACGTTTTACTCCTGTATCAGTGCTCGTATGTGTACTTAAATTACATTTGCGTTGCTTTATAATCACCAACAGTGCACATGTACGGCTTTTCTCAGGTTTGAGTCTGATATTTGTGACATTTTTTTTCTGTGCTGTTCAGTATCCACAAAACCGAACAACTGTATGGCTTTCCACCTGTACGACTTTTATGTGCTATTTTCTATTCATACTGATCAAATCAAGGGCATTTCACCTGTTTTTGCATGTTTAACTAAATTACTTTTACGTTGACGTTCTCTATTCAAAAACAAAAGCAACTGCACAACTACGACTTTTCCCCTGTATGACCTTTCATATGTAAAACAAAATTACATCTTTTTGCTGATTTGTATTCACAAACTGCGCAAATGTATGGCTTTTCACCTGTATGAGTTTTAATATGTGTAACTAAACTACTTTTTACTGCTGTTCTGTATTCACAAACCGAGCATCTATATGGCTTTTCACCTGTATGAGTTTTAATATGTGTAACTAAACTACTTTTTACTGCTGCTCTGTATTCACAAACCGAGCATCTATATGGCTTTTCACCTGTATGAGTTTTAATATGTGTAACTAAACTACTTTTTACTGCTGCTCTGTATTCACAAACTGAGCATCTGTATGGCTTTTCTCCTGTATGAGTTTTAATATGTGTAACTAAACTACTTTTTACTGCTGTTCTGTATTCACAAACCGAGCATCTATATGGCTTTTCACCTGTATGAGTTTTAATATGTCTAACTAAATGACTTTTAACTGCTGTTCTGTAATCACAAACCGAACATTTATATGGCTTTTCTCCTGTATGAGTTTTAATATGTGCAACTAAAGTACTTTTTACTGCTGTTCTGTATTCACAAACTGAGCATCTGTATGGCTTTTCTCCTGTATGAGCTTTAATATGTTTAACTAAACTACTTTTTACTGCTGTTCTATATTCACAAACCGAACATCGATATGGTTTTTCTCCTGTATGAGTTTTAATATGTCTAACTAACTGACTTTTATGTGCTGTTTTGTATTCACAAACCGAGCATCTGTATGGCTTTTCTCCTGTATGAACTCTTATATGTGTAACTAAATCTCTCTTATATGCTGTTCTGAATTCACAAACCGAACATCTATATGGCTTTTCTCCTATATGAGCTTTAATATGTGTAACTAAATCGCTCTTATATGCTGTTCTGTATTCACAAACCAAACATTTATATGGCTTTTCTCCTGTATGAGTTTTAATATGTCTAACTAAACTACCTTTTTCTGCAGTTCTATATTCACAAACTGAGCAGCTGTATGACTTTTCTCCTGTATGAGCTTTAATATGTTTAACTAAACTACTTTTTACTGCTGTTCTATATTCACAAACCGAACATCGATATGGTTTTTCTCCTGTATGAGTTTTAATATGTCTAACTAACTGACTTTTATGTGCTGTTTTGTATTCACAAACCGAGCATCTGTATGGCTTTTCTCCTGTATGAACTCTCATATGTGTAACTAAACTACTTTTTACTGCTGTTCTGTATTCACAAACCGAACATCTATATGGCTTTTCTCCTGTATGAGTTTTATTATGACTAACCAAAAGACTTTTATGTGCTGCTTTGTATTCACAAACCGAGCATCTGTATGGCTTTTCTCCTGTATGAGCTCTCATATGTGTAACTAAACTACTTTTTTCTGCTGTTCTGTAATCACAAACCGAACATCTGTATGGCTTTTCTCCTGTATGAGTTCTAATATGATTAACTAAATGACTTTTTACTGCTGTTCTGTATTCACAAACTGAGCATCTGAATGGCTTTTCTCCTGTATGAGTTTTAATATGCGTAACTAAACTACTTTTTACTGCTGTTCGGTATTCACAAACCAAGCATCTGTATGGCTTTTCTCCTGTATGAGTTTTAATATGTGTAACTAAACTACTTTTTACTGCTGCTCTGTATTCACAAACTGAGCATCTGTATGGCTTTTCTCCTGTGTGAGTTTTAATATGTTCAACTAAATGACTTTTACGTGCTGCTTTGTATTCACAAACCGAGCATCTGTATGGCTTTTCTACTGTATTAGTTTTAACATGTCTAACTAAACTACTTTTCTGTGCTGTTCTGTATTCACAAATGGAGTCACTATAATGTTTCTCTTCACTACAAATAGTATTTACGTTATTTTTGTCAAATATTTGTTTTCATAATTTTCATTCTTTAATTCGATGACTTCTTCTTTAATAGATAGCTTATCAAAACTTTCACTGCTATTCATGTTTTGCGATTTGCACGGTATAGTTCCTGCAGAGCTACAAGACTTATTTTCCATAGTTTCTTAATCAATAGTGATTATGTTCGTTTGAACGTTTCTTTTACCGATATATGAGCCAAGGGAAGTTGGAGGTCTTCACATCTAGAACAAAAGCACATTGTCATTCAAATTCAGTTACTTATTTACTTAATTATGGATTTACGGAATAACCTCATTAACAGTTTATATATCGCATGGTTATGGTAAAAACAGGGATTTGATCAAACGGGAGATGTTAAAATGACACTCCATATGGTCATTTTTGATTTAGTGAAATAATAAAATAAATATGTCAGTACTTGCACAGCACTGCGACATTTGTAAAAACCCAGTGCACGCAATACGTAGAAATATGGTAGGGTAAGTATGATATACAATGCAAAACGAATAGATGTGTCTGGAAACAAATAACGCCGTTTATAACTCGAGATGCCACAAATCCACGTGTGCAAATAAAAAATTAATAAACATTACCATTAAGTTCCATTTAAAAAAATATACTTCTCCCTAACTATTTTGATACACTTCTTTTAAATTTCCTATCGTTGATTAGTTTGAAATAAATAATTAAAGTAATAATTTCTGTGATCATTGTCGTATTACATACATCTAATGAAGGTTTGGTTTACTAAATAAATCTTCTTAATAGCTTACAAATGTTATTTTTGTCTTTTCACTAAATCACAGTTTAGGGATTTGATCAAATCTCTGTTTTTACCATATCCCTGCGACATATAATTATATAATCTAACATAATAACATAGTGTCATAAACGTAACCTTTAGTATAACAAAATCAATATTGAATGGACATAACATTCATTTAAGATCACTTCTAAATTTACTTAAAGAAACACCCACAACTTCTACATTTTTTTTTCATAAATATACAAATTTTTAATACATACTTAACATATATACAATATTTACATATTATGTAATTTATACAAATACATTAGATAAAGTGAAACATTAATGAAGGTAATAAACTTCATTAAATGAAGCTGATACGGGTGCTGTGCCCAGCACACTAGCTGCGTTGCCTCTCTGGATGGCAATACTAATTCTCTGCTTCAGATATGTCTTTGCTTGAGGAATACCTGTGCTGTCAACAATTAGTTTTCCTAATTCATCAAACAGAGACTTTGCGCTATTGCTCCACGGACCAAAGGTTTCTACCGCAAATGAAACAAAGAAATGATGATCAGATATGGTATTATATTTCTGCCTCTTTAGGTTTTCTGCTTTATTAGCTGCGGATCTAGCTGATAAACAAGACTCAGAAATATGGGATGTTGGCAGACGTGAAGGCACGCTTTAAGATGTCATTAAGGGATCCATGTCTGGAAAGACGACCAGCACTTTTTAAACAAGACAAACCGTGATGACTAAAGATATCCACGAGAGAGCCACAACTACAAACATGGGGGTGACAAGTACTAATGCCTAATCTAAGCGAAATGACAATTTGCAGAGTGGTTTTTTCCAAGAGAGTACCAAGTTGAAAGGAAGGTAAAGCTTCAAGCCAAGCTCCCGACTCTGGTTCGGAAACAGCCAGTAAAATTGCTTTTTGTCGATCAGTTGAAGTTGACATTAGCACTTCGTGTTGGTTTAAAATAATTGGTAAATCCCAATTTTTTTGGATACACTTAGATGTAGGATATTGGGATCCATTAGATTTATCAAGCCAAACATGCATCGCCTCATATAAAAATTCAGTCTCGAGATCAGAAAAATGAGGTGGAAGAATTGATTTAATGAGAGTTGAATTAGCATGTATCGAAGCCAAAAATGCTGGTGTTGATAAATCCGTAATAGATCTAATTCCTAAATCACCAAAACAAACTAGTAACTTGGCTTGATTCCATGATCTATTTGTAAATTTGATATTTAAATTTTTTTCTAAAGTTAAGACAATTAATTTGTCTAGTTGTAGGCAAATATCTTCAAATTTCCAAATAGGGCAACATCTGAGAAGGTACATAAAATGTGGCATCCAAAAACAATGACGTAATAAGAAAAAACTAATGTGTGGACTTAGTTTGCAAAGATTCATTGATAAAAGAGAAAATTCTTCAATTTTTTTAAAAGACAAGGAATGAAAGCTGATTCTAATAAAGGAGCTCCTAATAAAGAAAAATTTTCATCAGAACTGACATACTCTTGGAGCTAAGGATTCAAATTATATACATTTATTAAATTTAAGTACCTATTTATCGTTGAATTTTGGCCATTTGCTGCATAACATTGTACCTATATAAAATAGGTTTGAGGGTTCTCATTGGAATATCGATGTTAGTTGTTTACAAAGATTTTGATCATTTCCATAATAACAAGAGTGATTGTGATCCTCAATATTAAAATGTAAACATCTCGCAGCAAATCTCAAAAATATATGTAGAAGTCATTCAATTGACTTTACGTGAACCCTATATGAAGGAGACCAAATTATAGATGCGTATTCTAATTTACTCCATACCAGTGAACAATATACAGTTTTATTCGACTTCAATGATACACGCCCTTGCAGTTAAGTAAGATGAATCTTAACATTTTTTATTTTACTGTTACACTATGTATGTGATCTATAAATGTAAGCTTCTCATCAATGATGATACCCACGTCTAACACTGGGAACATAACCTATACTATTGTTATTTATGCTATAACTAGTTTCAAACTTTTTTGTTTTCTTAAAGATGGATATTGCCAACACTTTTGAATATTTAGTGAAAGACTATTGTTGTTACACCAATGAGATTGACAATCTAAGTCATCCTATAAAAGCATTTGATCATTGACTGTTTCTATAGTTTTAAATGCTTTCAGATCATCAGCAAATAATTAACAATTGCTATGTTGGAAACAATGAACAATATCATTTATGAATAGATTAAATAAAAGTGTCCCCTTTGTGGTACTCCTGAACTAACAACCATCAAGTTTGAAAGGTAACATCCTATTTTAACATATTACTTCCTATCGGATAAGTAACTATGCAACCATTGTAACATTCCTAAATTAAAACCATAATTGTGTAATTTTGTTAACAACAAATTATGGTCAACCCTATCAAATGCCTTGGAAAAATCGGTATAGACGGTAGCTACTTGCTTTCTGGCCTCCAGAGCATTCAATAAGGCTGTATGATAAAACAGTAAGTTAGTTACTGTGCTCTTTTGAAGAAAGAAATCATGCTGTTGATTGCTTACAATCTCCCGACAAGATCATGACAACGGTTCACTAATCAAGCAGTCAACAGTTTAGGTATAACGAATTGATTGCTAACACTTCTATGATTTTCTGCACTACGCCTATCACGAGACTTAAAAATGGGTATTATACAGGGTGATTCTTGACTTATATGCATAATTGTGAGAACTGATAGTTTGTGATGTCTAGAGCTGGTAATTAAAGAAAAGTGAAGTAACAGTTTTTTATTAACGCAGATAAGGAATTAATTATATTGAGAATGGTGAACTAGTAAAATATAAAAACTTCACCAACGCAGAACTCATGGACATCTCATGGACATAGTATTAAATTACGGGGAAGTACACCAGAAATCAGTAGCTGCAGCTTGGCTTTATGCACAAAGGTTTCCTCAAAGATATCATCTGCGTCGAGAAACTTTTCTATGTGTTGTCCAGTATGTACGTGTGGTGCAGCATGGATTAGACGCGCTCAGGTGTTCATCGAAAATGAAGAAAATCATTTCGAAAAATTGTTTGTGATGCTCCAGTTTAAGTTACATAATTAATTTGTTATCTCCCTTAATAAAATACTTTTACTACACTTTTCTTTAATTACCCATCATTACACATCACAAACTATCATTCTTCACAATTGTGCGTATAAGTCAAGAAATCACCCTCTATAACTAAGTTTCTAGTGGAAGTTGTGCAAATTCAAAAGTATATGTAACGGTGTTGTAAGAGAACAGACACTATTTTTTAGTCCAGTGCTAAGTTTATTTGGCAACTGACTAACTTTATTACATATGTCGAGACGATATTTCCCTATAATTTATATTAGTACTAGTTATAGTATTTAACATTACTAGCTTGGTAAAAGAGTTTTTACTGGCGGACAGGATATGACTGGCGAGCCAGTCACCTTCTGGAACCAGTAAAATCCGTCTTGTGTGTATTGTTGAATATTTAATTCGTTCCTCACTTGTAAATAACTAGAAATTTACCATTTACTCAAAATGTCAAACTGACAAGCAACTAAATTCATCAATATGACACATACTAAGGAAGACAACTCTGACTTTGCAATGCTATCATTTATCTATGAGCACGAGTGTAAAATTTTACTGCTTAGCCAGTTAAGAGACACTTTTCAAGGTGAATACGTGACTTGATAAATTGATGCTTACAAGTGAAGAACAAATAAAATTACTTATATTATGGTCCCAAGATAATTTGATAGTGTTACTTGGCACGTAAACAGTTGAAAAATAATTACTAAGTAAATTAACTATATCTCTCCCATTATCAGCCTGATTATTAAGGTATAACATACATTCCGGTACTTTACTACTTGTTTCTTTTTTTGTCATTTACATATTTCCAAAATAATTTAGGATGGATTTGTAAATCACCATCAATATTTTTCATGTAATTTGTATAACACAAATTGGTCAGGAATTTACATCTTGATCTAAAATGAGAAAATTCAAGACAATTTTCGTGACTTCTATTCAGCATAAACTTACTGTGAGAGTTTTTCAAACAAATTAAATGTCTCAAATCTGGTGAAAACCATTTATATGTTGAAGTTTGAAATACCTTAGTGTGTTCAATATTTTCATTCCTTTCCTCTTGGATTCCGAATATCACTAGATATCTTTTTCTTGCTTCCCTTTTCCAGCATTTGTATTTGTTTTTCTAGTTGTTTAATTATTACTCTCAGTTCTTTGGTTTCATCCCTTTGTTGTTTTAATTGAGAATTCATGCTATCCATTTTTGTATCCATTTGAATCAATTTTGTTCATTATAAGTATCGTATCTAAGAGTGTAGGTTTTTCTTCCATGTTTAGTTAAGTTTAGTTTTACGTTGTTTATCGCCTTTAATTTATGGGTTTATTTACGTTTTTTGTTCGCACTTTGTGTATTTAAATACGTTTATACTTAAAGCTAATTAACTTCAATATACAGAGCAACTTGATCACTGTCACCCTTCACTAGCGCCAGGACCGAACTTATCACAACAGCCATACTAAGTAATTTTTAAATGATTTCGTTTATACGTCATAACCTTGCTATGTTATTGGTACTATGTAGAAGAAACAATATATGAATGGAGCCGAAGGATTATGATATACTAGGTGGTTCGGTGGGCGCTTATCGGGAAGCCCAAAATTCCAAAGCTCTATTTAAATTGTTTTATGACGTTCTGCAACGATTAAGAGACTGCAGATTGGTGGTTTATAAAATCTTGACGAAGTTATATGAGCTATTATTCGCGCTGAGCTTTCCTTATATTTGTACCTAGTGAAAATAAGTGAAGTGTGAGTGCTAAAATATGGGTTCAAAGTCGAAAAGATCTTTGTCCGTTCAAAGAAAAAGTGCAAAAAAGAAGGCATTGCATGCCGCACGGGCTGCTCTTAAAAATAGAACGGCATGATAAGTGTAGATATTATAATTTGTATTTTTTGCGTTAGTACGGCAATTAAAAGAAATGTAAAACATTATCCGTAGCACTAATTATCAGCAAATTATATATGTATAAGGTGTCCCAGCAGTAACACGAGATTTTTCTATATAAATATTATAGGTTGTCCAACCTGGTGTGGAGTAGGTGCATTGTATTTTTAATAATGAAATTATCGAAAATATTTATAAAAGAAGGTTATGTACTACACATGGAAACAAAACATTTTCAACGTTTTTTAATCAAGTAGCATTAACTGCTAGAAATTTTATTTTTGTAAGGCGGTTTTAATGTAATTTTTGATATTGACTATCAAAATAGCTATTTATGTATCAAGTTGCAAAATGAAAGTGTTTTTCACACTAGACGTGAAGTTTGCCCTACGAGCGAAGCGAGTTGAGTAACAAGTTGTGTGTGAAAAACACGAATTTTACAACGTGTTGCATACAAGATTTTCTGTCATTTTGAGTCATATTAATTTTTATAGTAAACAAATTTACTTAAATCTACAAAGTTGTTCTAAATTTTCATCTCATATTACAACTAGTGCGAATATATGCATCATTTTGCCGTTGAAAACGACAACAAAATGTCGTTATATTAGGTAAAAATTACAGAAATTATTAACTAACACTGATAACTTAATAAGTAAAGACAAACGTACATAAGGCAGCGAGTTTTAACTTCCAGCATTCGCTTTAGGTAAAGCAGCAGTACCCGAACAACTGTTATAAATAAATGAGTTCTCTTATAACTTGAATTTTTATTTTAAAATAGTGTATGGGCATTCTACCATCATTTATAACATCCCCTTAAAATTTGTACCTCAAGACCGTACACACCCTACATCCAGGGTGATCGGAATTCGCAAATTGCCTTATTTATTGATTATCTGTGTCTTGCTTTCCAAACCAAACTTTAGTGACTTTTTCTTGAGTATTTTTCAAGTATTAGCTTTTCCTTTGCGATCTAGTTTACCTTTTTTCATCAATTCCTTGAACTTTATTTTTCACCGAAACCCCTACTTATTCCTTCAGATTCGACTGAAAATAGCATGTGCGTTGCTTCAGTGGGAAATACTTGTTGAGGAATAAAGCTGCAACATCGTACCAGAAAATCCTGAAAATGACTATGAAGACTTTCACAGCAGCAAATCGGAAGAAGACTCTTTTGAAGATGGCTCAAATTCGAAATGAAGGCACATAGTACAGAAGATATGGAGAGTATGGATTCTGTCAGACAACAATTGCATTAAACAACAAAAAACGTGGAGACAAAAGTAATAAAACTTTTCCCCGAAAGAGTATTGCTGAAGTGGATATGGATTATGGTCCAAATGCCGAAAATGATATTCCATATATGGCAGCCGATAAATTTACGGAATCTAAAGAAACATTTCTGCAATTATTGGGTTGTAATCTAGAAGAGATTAGTGAGATTACCACTAAAACTTTGGAACAGAACAGAAGCGATCGGTGGCATCAAGAAAGATTGAAACAGCTTCAAAATTAAAAAGAATATGCAGAATGAGAAAGTCCACATCTTCTACCAATGCCGTGGAAGATATTCTTTATAAAGATTTTATGGGTAATGCATCAACTCGCTATGGCGCTGACAATGAGTGTAGGGCATTAGACGATTTTCAACGAAAGACAGATAAAACTGTCGTACCCTGTTGTATGTACCGATGGGGCCATAATTGTACCACATGTTTGTTAAAAAAGTCCATAAGGGGCGGCTGTGAAAATTCAAACGTATGAATAATATTCACACAGACTGACGCAAAACCTAACCTACTAACCTCTAATTTGACATAGACTTACAATGCCACCAACAAAATAATTTCAATTGCTACTTCATTTTTTAAGTTTTTCCACCATGGGGAAGTTACCGCTCCTTCATCTCTTATATTGAAAGTTATAAAGTGATAAAGTCAAATAATTGCAAAAATATATCCATTACGGCTTGTGGTAAAGTTACTAAACAATCCACTTAAAAGCATTACAACTTATTAACTTGGCTAAATTATCTCGATTAAAATTCTTAACGTAAATTAAAGCAATCATTAGTTATCTTGATTATTGATTCGTAAAAACAGGAAGTTAATAATAATAATGTCTTTGGTCACAAGGCTGTTATACAGAAAAAGGTGTGGTAAGTCATACAGTTATCACAATGGATTATAACACACACAAGTTTTGCAAAATTTCAGTCTTACATATGTAACAAATCATTCAAACAATACGGCACTAAAGCACAAAGGTGTTTTCTTAGTTTACTCTTAAAGCTAGTGAATGATGTACTCAATATAATAAACTTATATAATATGGTGACTCTTTGTAGAGTGCAGTGTTGTGCTGCATACACAGTAATTTTTGTCCATCTCGGGTGGGATATGGATTTATATAGTTATTCTTTGAAAACTGTTCAATATGAGATCTAACATATTTTAGGATATTGTACGCATAAATTCCATAAAACGTTAAAATTCTATGTTTTAAATAGATAGGTCTACACGAGTCCCGTGGCCCTAAGCAAAAAATAAGCCTAATAAGTTTTTTTTTTTGATGTAGAAATACTCTTTGGCTTCAGATCCTCTACCCCAAAGCATTACACTAAATTACATATGA